>OX422209.1:242154116-242179116 GCA_949130495.1 Sambucus nigra
CACCCAAAGCGTTAATTTAATTAAATTAACCCAAATTTAATTATTGTTCTCACTTTTTATTATGTTAGTCCTCCCGCCACGGGTGGTAATCCACCAAAGTGTCACACTTCCCCATGTCAATAGCCAGTCGAATCTGTTTAAACTGTCGATCCCCCTCAATATGACTAGGTTCCACACACGACACAACATAAATCACCCAAGCTGCCCGTTTAAACTGTCGGTCACTGACACATTATATCGTCACAAATTTTAATACCCGTTTTTATCTTAGGCATTAATTCTCAATCTCAATTCCACAATTCACAAAATTATCCCACCTTTTTTTAATCTATGTGATATCCTCAAAAAATCCCTTAGTCCCATACCTAAGGGTCCCCAAAGTACATATACATCCTATCCTATGTATAAGATGAATTTCCAATACAAAATACGTCCTAGTCTCATGCCTAGGCTAACGCGACGATAAATAAAACATAAAAATCAGTCCACCCCCGGAATATAAAATCCCCACAAATTTGCACTAACTAGTCCCATACCTAGCAAGCATAAATTATAACTAAGGCCTACCCACTAGTCCCATACCTATGAAGCATAAATTATAACAAAGGCCTACCCACTAGTCACATACCTAGTAAGCATCCTATAAATAAGGTGAGCAATATACTACCCAAAATCCCCTAGTCCCCTCGATGGCAAGAGTGAATAGAAATCCACACAATAACATAAATCATAACGCAACATGAAAATATAATCATAAAGGTCTCAATTTCATTTACTTCCATTAATAACATAGTCATTGTTTTCAACATAATTATGTTCGTCCGATATTTATTAATTTAATTAACATGAGATATTATCTAATATGACATAATCGTTCTCTTTTATAAATATTCTGATTTTTTACAAGTGTGACGCATCCCACATAATATATAAATAATCCCATCACTTCTACATGCAAAACTACACCCAAAAATCATAAAAACTCAAAAATCTAACCTAGGCATCTAAGGGTTTCAAAGATTAAATCAAATTAAAAAGTTTCATCAAAAAAACCCCAAAATTTAGTGTCCACTTTCTCTAATTAAGTTGTTGATTGATTTTAATCAAAAATACGTGATTATGGGTTTAGGCGACACTTAAAACACATAATACTAAAGGAAAAGAATAGAATATTCATGCCTGATATTAGTTAGATAAAAATTGAAGTTGACAGTTGAACTCCTCTTGAGAAAGAACCAATTGAATCTTCAATTCTTGAGTTAAAAATTGTTAAAAGTTGGGTCTAGGGGTTGAAGATGAGAGGAAATATGTTTTGAGAACCTTATTGGAGAAAGTTTAAGAGAAAAGTGTTTTAAAAGCCACAGCCCCGTATCAGTTTGGTGTTTAAAGGGTTTAAGAGTTAGAAAATAATTAGGACTCTAATTAAGTCGCCTCCTCAATTGTCGTTCGAACGACCGACATCTGTCGTTCGAACGAGATGCTATGTCGTTCGAACGACGTACGCTGTCGTTTGAACGACCCCAACACTGATGAAAATTCCGCCGTTATACTTAGAAAAAATATATTATAACTCGACAAAAAAACGTACTTGCTAGTTAAAACATACTAAAAATCATTCTATCATTTTATTATAACTCCAATTTTATTCCGGTTGAAAATTTACTACTCAAATATAAAATTGACATGTTTAATTATTAAAGACCATTAAATCCAAGATTTTTTTCTTGAATAATCCAATAATTAATTAATAAAACACGGGGTGTTACATACTTCCCCACTAGTAAGGAATTTCGTCCTCGAAATTCAGCAAATTGTATTACATAAAAAATAAAATAGGGTCACATACGCCTCCTCGTAGAATGCTATAATTGGGTGCCCATACACCCAATCCTACACGCACCTAACCCACGAACAACAAAATAAAATATATTGGTTATATATATACATATATACATAACTATGAAAGTAACAGCGTCCCACGCGCTCTCAAAAAGTACTACTCGATTCTATCTCTGATAATCTTTGCAACACCTAAATCATCAAACTGAATCACGCTGTTGGATCGATATAAGACATACCCAAACTTTATACTAACGATCTTCCAAATATTTAACGTCTCCAAAATCAACTCTAAGGATCCTCATATCAACCTTACTAATTCTAAACTCAATGCCTACAATGTTCTTAACACAATATTATATAGCTCCAATAAACACATCTAACACGTATGCTAGAACCTCTACCTTAAGGAGTACGAATCAATAAAGGAAATAAAAAATTGGTAACGCGGAAGCTAAATGGACTCACAACCTACGAGACCTAAGACCATGCTCTGATACCATCTGTCACACCTCGCCTAATTCTAGCATCGGCCGCCACCAAAACTAAGTCGGGCACGAACGAAATAAAATATCATTCTTAGCATGAGACAGATATGAGACATAATAAAATTAATCCACGGGATAAATATTTAAATCAACCCCAAATGATAATAACAACTGAACGATAAAAAACCCATCACATGCTGAAACTTCGAATAAATTCAATCTCCAAAAATGATTTAATTAAAACTGAGTCATAATCAACTGAATCCAAAATGAAATATCTGAATACAACCCGTACAACTTTGGAACCGTATGGCCCAACAAAACCTCAAACTGAGTCTCAATGCTAATATTAAGGAAAGGAAACTAAACTAATACGCATAAAGTAAAAAACTCTAGCTGCACCTCCAAGAAAGTCTCCAAATAAATCTATGCAGTGTAATACCCCATATTTTATGGCTTTTAAATTATGAGATTTATTAAATTAAATTAACATATTAATTTGATATTAATCCGAAAATTTATTTTAATATTTACTAGCGTTACGAGAGTTAGTAATTATTGGGAACTTGTTGAACATTACTTAATGAGTGAAGTAATGTGTATAAGTAAATTTATTAAAATTTGTCAAGAGTAAATAACATGATAATTATGAAAATTAAGTCCGGACGCGCGTGTGTCATGTCGGGATTAAATTATTATTATATAAAGTGATTAAATTATAAGTCGTCCATATGGTCATTTCGAGTGCGCCAATGCATCCGAAAGGGTCGAGATAGTCAGAAAAGTATACCCGGGGGTTTAGTTTAGGGTTCGGAATATTTTTAGGCCTAATCGGTAACCCGGGAGGGCATTTTGGTAATTTCTATTTTTGGGATTTAATTACGTACGAAAATTAGAGAAGTATATCAGGTGTTAGAGGTTGTCTTCTAGGGTTAGAACCTGCACATTTCACAGAGACCATTAGAGGAGGAAGGTGAGGAACTTCCCAAGGCTAGAGCCACCATAGTTGCACCTTTTTCACCACAACTACCGTCCGAGTGTAGATCGGAGATAGGAGAACACAACCTCATCATCAAATCTCATAAATTCAGACTCATATTCCGAGGAAAGTATTTATCTTGTTGTTGTTGAAGTTGAAATTTCATCCATGTTCGAATAGGAAATTTAATTATAAGTTTTATGGAGATAAATTGTGAATTGGAAGACTAGAACTCATATAATGGAATAGAATCATGCTAGAATGATGCCCTCGTCACATGTAGAACATTTATCACGAATTTGAATGAGGATTAGAGGAAGAAATCTCGAAATATTATATAGTTCTTGAAAGAATATGGATAAATAGGGTTTGAGAAGAATTCATGTAACCCACCCATTTAATGATGATTCCTTAATGAATTTCCCTATATTTTACGTTAGAAATTGTTCATACCTACTGCTATAATGTCTATGATGTTTGGTTGGGAGTTTGGGATATTTTAATGGAGGTTTTGATAATTGAAATGGAAGAAACCCGTAGGCTTGAGATGCAGATTTTCTAGACAAATAACTGCTCGATCAATCGATCGACTAAAGAATGTCGATCGATCAACGATCGATCCTTTTTATCTATCGATCGAATCCTCCTAGATTTTGATTTTTGTTCCTCCTATCAATTAATCCAACCCTAATCTATTTGAACCTTTGGGCATAACTTAAATACCATAATGGGACTTACGAAGGACCAGTAGGATTATGGGAAAGGTTTGGGTGACGTGATTTTATACGAGATGTAAGCGTGGGGGTCACGAGGGTATAAAATGGGATAAGATCATATGCATGATAAATTAGGTCTCGTGAGAATTAAGGAAGACTTAGACCAGTAGAGTAGTGAGGTTGCAAATACTGATTTTATGTTTATCGAAAGGATACACTTCGAGAGTCGAAAAGTACTTAAGGACTTGTAATAATTGAGAGAATAAAAAGAGTGATTTACTTATACATGGAGCACGAGCGTTATATATTACTCATGGATGGAAAATGTCATAGGTTGTAGGCGTACCTAGATGATTAATGTAAATATATATATATACGAGTGCATGTATATATATTATTTGAATATCTGTGTTTAATCATACCCGCGCTACTTGCTATCACGGAGGTTTTCGCACTAGGACAGTCTTATTATGATGTGACCTTTATGGGGGATATTGACTCGTACCCTAGAACATAGGATCCTTGGTACAGGCTATCCGAGAATGATAGTCAGACGATCCTAAGAGACGTGAGGGTATGTGCTGACCTCTTAGTGAGTTGGAACTATGCTTCGCCTCCAATATATGTATTTTGTGTTGATACCGTTCTGGAGTGAATCCGAACTAGTACTTCACTCATTTGTACGAGAGGTACAGGGACTTAATAGCATAGTACGCCAGCACCATAGATTTTTTATGGGGTGCCGATTAGTATATATATTGTATTAGTGGTTAATATATATGCATATACCTGGAATTCTTCTACTGTATATATAAGTAGATAAATATCGAATAAACGCTCCTAAACATAGTAAATGCTTGAGATTTCATAGTAGTATTGAGATATACATAATTGACTTGAATGGTCCTTGATAAAGTGTTATTTTAAAATCATTGACATACGGTCTCACGAATCAGAATCTTTGGGAGGAGAATTGGGTTAGACTTATGAGTCATTGTAGTTGTACGATAGGCGTGAACACTAGATGAGAGGTGAGAATTCTCAAGAGAGTGTCGAGCACTAACATGTATGTAATATCAACTGTTAAGCATTTTAAATACTTGCTAAACTATTTTAAAGCTATTTTACACTCGGACTCTGACCCGTTTCCTATCATCTTTCCTCTCTGTTGTATATATATGTGTGTATTACATGTGCCTAGCTACAGGGGCGTCAGGCTTGGATCTTTGGACTATTGACATGCTACAGTTAGTGTGGGAGTTGCAGGTCTTTGCAGTAGATGACTTCATTCTTGTATTCTCAATCTTTCATTTAGTTCTCCTTAGATAGGGCATGTGTCGGCCATTTCCAGTTTTATCTAGTTCAGGGAGATTTGTACTTTTATTTATGTCGGTATTCAGTTTAGTTGGGATTATTTTAGTTTATTACATTGTCCTACGATTTGGGATATTTTAATTGGATTGATTTATCTAGTATGTTCCTTCATTTGAAAGGTTTGGTTTTAATCATTTAATTCGTATTCGTGAATCTGCTTTCATAACTAATAATAAGAATCAGACTTAATGAGATTAAATGTTTTGACATGTAGCTCAATTATTTATTAGGTGATTAATAAAGAAAGTTGTTTTTCGACACTGATGCTAAGAATGAACCAATCAAAAACTTTGAGTTAATTTAATAAAGGACTGATCACCCGGTATTTAATTAGGCGGGGTTTTACAGGTGGGATCAGAGCATCAGGTTCTAGTATCCTTAGGATCTGTGCGGCTTATTATGCTTCTAGAGTTGCATTGTTTGATATAGAGCCCTATGTTTAAGATTGTTGATTTCTATGGCGAGATTTCATTCTCCTGCTATGAAATATATATTAGTGAATCTTATTTGCATTTGAACGTGTTTGAACAATGAAGTAAGACGGGCGGGCAGCAGGAGGTAGGACTTAGTTGAGGTTGTAGAGTATATTCGAGGATAATGACTATAGTCGAGGTCACCCATATCATGGCATAAGAAGCTAGGACTGTAAAGACGGCTAGGGCGCAACAAATGATTTCCATATGCTGCTATAGTTGAAAGTACTGCTAAATTAAACTCACCCAACATGGTAGGACTAGGAGAGAGTTAAACAAAACATTGAGGAGAGTCGTCAGTGGAAGATTTAGAAATGCGGGAATTGTGTGTGTTAACCAATGGAGGTAAAATATCCAAAGTCTTTGGCATATGATGGAGTGTGGATAGCTGAAAGTGAAAAGTTAGGGTAAAGTTTTTCTTGACTCGTCGAAACGAAATTATAATGGTGGGAGTCATCCACCACTTTTAGAAGTGGAATTGCTATGTTGATAGAAGGATCTTAGGTGCAGTTTGACCGTCGGTTCCTTCATCAGATGTTCAGGATAAGATGCAAACATTGTTTTAAACTCATCACATGAGGTCTGGACAGAAGTCCATTGGAGAATATGAATATAAACTGTTAGAGAATCTTTTATCGGAGGATGTAGTTACAAATGAAGGAGAGGATTTCAAGTAGGAGATCGACTCGTAATAATAGTTAACAACATTTATAGGGAAATTTGTTAGACGGTCAATCCAGATGGAGAAAATGTCCCATTTGGTCTATGGGGATGTTAACGCTTCTTTGTGTGGGAAGCTAAAAGAATCGAAGAATTTAGTCAGAGAATAAGGCAGGATGAAATGGTGGTAGTAAAGCAACACAAGGGGGAGACCCATCAGGGGACTCATTTAAATGATTCGGATAGTTGAATTCTTACCAATCAATGGTGAATTCAAATAATTTCTCAAGGAGCTATGGGGTTAATATTCATTCATCTTCAATCTTCAACAATTTCTCGGACCTTCCAAAGATATCTCAAGGAGCTTATAAGATGGACAAGATGGGATGTTGCTACATTAGATCTTCTTTCAAATAATTTTCCTTTTCCCTAGTAATGGGATTTTTTATTGCTTTTTTTTTAAGTTTCCAGTTTCTTTCTTGTATCTAAGTTTGCTCAGTTGCCATCTGGGAGAGGCTTTTTCTCCTCTGATTAATAATATTAAGGGGGTTCAGTCCCTCTTTGAAAAAAAAAATGGTGAATTCAGTAAGGGCTATTAGGCCCAGTAGCACGTTCCTTATGGCCAACGAAGCTAAGGGAAGAATGGGGGTAGCCATCCATAATCGAGCCTACCAAAGTTCGAGATAAGGACAACCCTAATACGGTCAGTATGACTGATGATAAGTGGATTATGCATAAAGGTATTTTGTGGAGACTGAAACCACATAAATTAATTTTCCCGAAGAAAGCAAAGGGAACAAGAATATAGTGCCTAGTAAAGGGCAACGATTAAAGTAGTTTTTGTTCTAGTTTGGACAGGCGTGTTACATTCGGAGACCATTTGAGAAGCCAAGGCGAGTGGCAAGGTAGAAGTATGAGTTTTATCCTCGGAGGATGAGGTGTGTTTTATGTGACACGAGCGAGTCACTACATTTTGTTTATTGCTAGATTCGCATATGAGACGCGTTTAGTGTGTATATATATCTACAATGTTATTATTATGTGTATGTTTTCCCTGGCATAGTGGGGTTATCTTTAGTGTTATCCGCGGAGGATAAATGGGTGCATTTTTAGTGGTATATACTTTATTGAGATTACTTGCTTTAGCGACGTGATATACGAGTATGATATTATCCTGGTTACGTCTTTATAGAAATGGTTAGAAGGATAGTGGGAAGTTATTGCAAGGCTATTGGGGTTGTTTCCCTAGTGCAACATGTTTTGTTCTAGCGAGACCTCACCTACGAGGGGGTCAGGCTTGCACTTATATTACATATTATAGAGACTTCGGAGAGTATAATGGACTCGAGATATTCGATCCCAGTGTGTGTAGGGACTTTGTTGTTATAATTTAGTGTGTATTGGGTTTACCATTGAGAGGAATGATTTCACTAATTATTATGTTTAGCGATCATGACTTGGTGATAAGAAGAGTGCATTGTTATATCTATGTCTTAAAGAGGTGGAAATTTAAGATTTATATTCAAATGATTGGGGATAGGATCTCGAGAGTCTTGATTGTATGTGTACGAAGTTTATGGAATGTGATTGCCAACAATGTTGAATGGTAGAGCAATCGGAGAAAAGTTCTTTGTTTAAGTATAATTGCGGGAGGAGATGTAACTTTTATGTCAAGAGACTGAAATATAGGGATGCATGTTATGGACGGAGGACCTAACGGATTTCAATATTTGACAATGCTAGGTAGTAGTGTATCGGGGGCATTCCTTGTTTGGATTTCATTTTGCGAGACATCCCACGCATGAAACTTAGCATAAGGTTGGAAGTAGGAAGATGTTTGGTCATTAGTCCATGAGTCTGGTACCTCGATCATTATAAGAGCAAGTAGTTATAACTGTAAAGATGGAAGTTAAAGTAGGATTTAAAGCCAGTGGGGCCAGTTGTGAGGTGACGAGGCATTGAAAATTTTTTCTTATCACCACGAGTTGAGGGGTGGAACGATGTTAAGGAGGATTTATAAATTCAATTTCTAGGGTGACTGAGAGTACCCAAGTGTTGTAACCATGTTGTGAATACTGGGGCAATTAAGAATTGAGCGTTATGTGTGAAGCGAATATGATGTTTATGCCAGTATGCACGGTTTATAGGTTGTGTGGGCATCCTGGTTAGCTGAGGTCAGAATCGTCTGGGTTAAAGGAACGTGGGAATAGATGTGTGGAATGTATGCCTAAGGGACTAATATAGCGAAGTAGAAATAGTAAATTGAATTAAGCATCATGTGAGAAGGACGATAATCCATATATATGTGTGTAATCCAATAACACACCCGAATTGGGTCGAAAGGACGTAGGAAGCCATTTAAAAAGGAGGTATTCCTTGAGAAGGGAAATATTTAACTATTATGGAAAACACTTGGAGCGAAGTTTTACCTAGTCAACTGTTGAGAGAGATTTGCACGTAAATAAATTGATGATGTTAGAAAGGTATATAAAAAGGCCCAGAAGTGCACATCATGAAGAAAAGTGCACGAGTCAGAACTTTCGGTATGCTCTGAGGGAAGAAGGGGAGTATCGAGTACCACTTAATATGAGATATTACAAGTAGAGGTCAATGTTGAGAGGGACATAGTGAGTAGTCTCCGCATGCACTACTCATAGATAGAATTCGGTTCGAACAAGAGGTTCAACCAAAAAATTTTATATCAAGCCAATGATTCTGGTAGTGGAAGAGGACAGTCAACTCGGTAAATTTTCTTTGATGGGTTGCCAACCTCAAGGTAAGATCAAAGGTTCCTTTGAACGCGTGGAACAAGTAGCCCAAGAAACAAGTGATTGATATTCCTTTGGGGTGATTTACAATATTAGCTAGTGTGCCACAGTCTTCCTTTGAAAAGAAGAATCGCGTCGATACGTGGTCCTACACGGTATGGTTCTGAATTAGGATGACATTCTTGAACCCCACCTTCAATATGGGATTTCAGGAAACTGTGGAGATAACGTTTCATTTGGGGGCAGGTTGTATCACCTATAAATGTGGAGTAGTCGAAAGGTGATTAATGACTAGTGGAACTGTATGAAAGTAATTTCGGACTCATTATGGTCATTTCATATCCGCCGTAATTATAGTTGGTTAGTAAAGTATATTACGGTACTTAGGAGAAGATTTTACCTAATGGTAGAGTAGTGGGTAAACACTCGTACCTGGTTATTTTGGACAAACTGCTTATTAATGTTTTGTGTGGAAAAACCTTAACTATTCTCCCTCGAGGTGTTTAGAGGCGAGCGGATAATCATAATTTTGGATTGGTCGAGTTAGATCCAATGACTAGTGGAATAACCACATACTGTCTTAGGTAACATTTTAACTATCGTAAGAGTTACATCGCCAAGAATTAAGATTTGAATAACTGATAAGAGTAGCCAGATGTTCATATGGTTTCTCTCAGGATGGGAGTTTTGTGTTTAGATAAATACGGGAGTTGATACGAGGTGAGGTGCGACCTACCAATAGTATTGAGACAATATGGCCAATGATGTATAGGCTAGTCTTATTCAAATATTATTTAGTAGGAGCACAATTGAGGTGTCGTTATTGAGGTGTGACCCTATAACTAATAAAGTGACGAGTGTGTTAAACAAGCTTGTTGTGAAGCGGGGGCTATAGTGATTGAGCCTTACTTTGAAGTTGGTTTTGAGTACTAAAGGAAAACTGTTTTCTTCCGGGATGCCTTACTTTTTTGAATTTCAGGACGAAATTCCGTTATTAAGGGGGAAGTATGTAACACCCCATATTTTTATGGCTTTTAAATTATGGGATTTATTAAATTAAATTAATATATTAATTTAATATTAAACCAAAATTTTATTTTAATACTTACTAGCGTGACGAGAGTTAGTAATTATTGGAAACTTGTTGAACATTAATTAATGAGTGAAGTAATGTGTAGAAGTAAATTTATTAAAATTTGTCATTAGTGAATAACATGACAATTAGGGAAATTAAGTTGGGACGCGTCAGTGTCGTGTCAGGACTAAATTATTATTATATAAAGTGAATAAATTATAAGTCACCCGCATGGTCATTTCGAGTGCTCCAATGCGTCCGGAAGGGTCGAGATAGTCAAAAAAGTGTACCCGGGGGTTTAGTTTGGGTCTAGGGTTAGAACCTGCATATTTCACAGAGACCATTAGAGGAGGAAGGTGAGGAACTTCCCAAGGATAAAGCCACTATAGTTGCACCTTTTTCACCACAACTACCGTCGGAGTTTAGATCAGAGGAAGGAGAACACAACCACATCATCAAATCTCATAAATTCAGACTCATATTCCCAGGCAAGTATTTATCTTGCTTTTCTTGAAATTGAAATTCCATCCATGTTAGAATAGGAAATTAAATTATAAGTTTTATGGAGATAAGTTGTGAATTGGAAGACTAGAACTCATATAATGGAATAGAATCATGCTAGACTGATGCCCTCATCACATGTAGAACATTTATCACGAATTTGAATGAGGATTAGAGGAAGAAATCTGGAAATATTATATAGTTCTTGAAATAATGTGAATAAATAGGGTTTGAGACGAATTCATGCAACCCACCCATTCAATGATGATTCCTTAATGAATTTCCCTAGATTTTACGTTAGAAATTGTTCATACCTACTGGTATAATGCTTATGATGTTTGGTTGGGATTTTGGGACATTTTAATGGAGGTTTTGATAATTGAAATGGAAGAAACCCGTAGGCTTGAGATGTAGATTTTCTGGACAAATAATTGCTTGATCAATCGATCGACTAAAGAATGTCGATCGATCGATCTTTTTTGTCGATCGATCGACTCCTCCTCGATTTTGATTTTTATTCCTCCTATCTATTAATCCAACCCTAATCTATGAGAAACTTTGGGCATAACTTAAATACCATAATGGGACTTATGAAGGACCACTGGGATTGTGGGAAAGGTCTGGGTGACGTGATTTTATATGAGATGTAACCATGGGTGTTACGAGCGTATAAATGGGATAAGATCGTGTGCATGATAAAATAGTTCTCATAAGAATTAAGGAAGACTTAGACCAGTAGAGTAGTGAGGGTGAAACTACTGATTTTATGTTTATCGAGAGGATGCACTTCGAGAGTCGAAAAGTACTTAAGCAGTTGTAATAATTGAGAGAATAAAAAGAGTGATTTACATATACGTGGAACGCGAGCGTTATATGTTACTCATGGCTGGAAAATGTTATAGGTCGTGGGTGTACCTAGCTGATTAATTTAAATATATATATATATATATATATATATATATATATATATATATATATATATATATATATATATAAGAGTGCATGTATATATATTATTTGAATATTTGTTTTTAATCATACTCGCGCTACTTGCTATCACGGAGGTTTTCGGGTCGGGACAGTCTTATTCTGATGTGACCTTTATGGGGGATATTGACTCGCACCCTAGAACATAGGATCCTTGGTATAGGCTATTCGAGATGATAGTCAGATGGTCCTAAGAGACATGAGGGTATGTGTTGACCTCTTAGTGACTTGGAACTATGCTTCGCCTCCAATATATGTATTTTGTGTTGATACTGTTCGGGAGTGAATTCGAACTAGTATTTCCCTCATCTGTACGAGAGGTACAGGGACTTGATAGCAGAGTACGCCAGTACCATAGGTTTTATGTGGGGTGCCGATTAGTATATATATATATTGTATGAGTGATTAATATATATGCATATACCTGGAATTCTTCTACTGTATGTGTAAGTAGAGAAATATTGAATAAACGCTCCTAGACATAGTAAATGCTTGAGATTTCATAGTAGTATTGAGATATACATAATTGACTTGAATGTTCCTTAATAAATAGTTATTTTAAAATCATAGACATATGGTCTCGCGAATCAGAATCTTTGGGAGGAGAATTGGGTTAGACTTATGAGTCATTTTAGTAGTACGATAGGCGTGTACACTAGTTGAGAGGTGAGAATTCTCAAGAGAGTGTCGAGTACTAACATGTTTAATATCAACTGATAAGCATTTTAAATACTTGCTAAACTATTTTAAAGATGTTTTACACTTGGGCTCCTACCCGTTTGCTATCATCTTTCCTCTCTCATGTATATGTATTACAGGTGCCTAGCCATAGGGGCATCAGGCTTGGATCTATGGACTATTGACGTGACGAAACTAGTGTGGGAGTTGCAGGTCTTTGTTGTAGACGACTTCATTCTTGTATTCTCAGTCTTTCATTTAGTTCTCCTTAGATAGGGCATGTGTCTCCCATTTCCAGTTTTATCTAGTTGAGGGATATTTGTACTTTTATTTATGTCGGTATTCAGTTTAGTTGGGATTATTTTTATTTATTACATTGTCCTACGATTTGGGATATTTTAATTGGATTAATTTTTCTAGTATGTTCCTTCATTTGAATGGTTTGGTTTAAATACTATAATTTGTATTCGTGAAACTGCTTTCATAATTAATAATAACAATCAAACTTAATGAGATTAAATGTTTTGACATGTAGCTTAATTATTTATTAGTTGATTAATAAGGAAAATTATTTTTCGACGGTGATACTAAGAATGAACCAACCAGACACTTTGAGTTAATTTAAAAAAGGAATGATCACCCGGTATTTAATTAGGCGGGGTGTCACCTCAGCTTCTCCAAAGCTTATTCTAAAAAAGTTATTCAACGCATGAGGTCAGAGCCCCAAGCATGAATACACACTACTCCCCTCAAATAGGATCCATGAATCCAGATAGTAGCATTGTACGCAATATAAATCACAATAGAATATTTTAATTAAACGAATATAATTAACTGCGGAAAAGATAACTTGCTAACCACCCCAAAGATTTTGATAAAACACACCAATATCATTTTAATTACCCGACAGCCCAAAGTATTAATTTAATTAAAATAACTAAAATTTAATTACTATTCTCACTTTTTATTATGGATGTCCTCCCCCCTCGGGTGGTAATCTACCAAAGTGTCACACTTCCCCTTGTCAATAGCTAGCCGAATCCTTTTAAAATGTCGATCCCCCGCAATATGACAAGGTTCCACACACGACAAGACATAAATCGCCCAAGCTGACCCGTTTAAACTATCGATAACCGACACATTATGTCGCCACAAATTTTAATGTCCGTTTTTATCTTAGGCATTAATTCTCATTCTCAATTCCACAATTCACATAATTATCCCACCCCTTTTAATAGATGCGAGATCCTCAAAATTTTCCTTAGTCCCATACCTAAGGGTCCCCAAAGTATACGTCCTATCCTACGTATAGGATGAATTTCCAATACAAAATATGTCCTAGTCTCATGCCTAGGCTAAGGCGACGATAAATAAAATATAAAAATCATCCCACCCCCGGAATATAAAATTCCCACGAATTCACACTAACTCCTCCCATACCTAGCAAGCATAAATTATAACCAATTCCTACCCACTAGTCCCACACCTAGTAAGCATCCTATAAACAAGGTGAGCAATATACTACCCAAAAGCCCCTCGTCCCCGCGATAGCAAGAGTGAATAATAATAATCCACGCAATAACATAAATCATAACACAACATGATAATATAATCATAAATGTCTCAATTTCATTTACTTCCATTAATAACATAGTGATTGTTTTCAACATAATTATGTCCGTCCGATATTTGTTAATTTAATTAACATGAGATATTATCCAATATGACATAATTGTTCTCTTTTGTAAATCTTTTGAGTTTTTTACAAGTGTAACGCGTCCCACATAATATATAAATAATCTCATAACTTCTACATTCAAAACTACACCCCAAAACCATAAAAATCCAAAAATCTAACCTACGCACCCAAGGGTTTCAAGGATTAAATCAAATTAAAAAGTTTCATCAAAATAGCCCCAAAATTTAGTGCCCACTTTCTATAATTAAGTTGCTAATTGATTTTAATCAAAAGCACGTAATTAAGGGTTTAGGCGACACTTAAAACACATAATACTATAGGAAAATAATAGAGTATTCATACCTCATATTAGTTGAATAAAAATCCAAGTAAACAGTTGAACTCCTCTTGACAAAGAACAAATTGAATCTTCAATTCTTGAGTTAAAACTTGTTAAAATTTGGGACTAGGGGTTGAAGATGAAAGGAAATATATTTTGAGAACCTTACTGGAGAAAGTTTGAGAGAAAAGTGTTTTAAAAGTCCCAGACCCATATCACTTTGGTATTTAAAGGGTTTAAGAGTTAGAAAATAATTAGGACTCTAATTAAGCTGCCGCCTCAACTGTCGTTCGAACGAGAAGCTGCATCGTTTGAACAACGTACGCTGTCATTTGAACGACCCCAACACTGATAAAAAATTCCCCTTTATACTTAGAAAAAATATTGTATAACTCCACAAAAAAATGTACCAGCTAGTTTAAACATACTAAAAATCATTCTAACATTTTATTATAACTCCAATTATATTCCGGTTGAAAATTTACTACTCAAATATAAAATCGGTTGGTTTAACTATTAAATTCCATTAAATCCAAGATTTTATTTTTCTCGAATAATCTAATTAATTAATTAAATTAATTAATAAAACACTGGGTGTTACATCAATCTATCTATCTATCTATCTATCTATCTATATATATATACATCTATCTATCTATCTATATATCTATCTATCTATTTGTTTGTCTCTATCCATCCATCTTTCTATCAATCTATGTGTGTATGTATGTATGTATGTATGTATGTATGTATGTATGTATGTATGTATATTTGTGTCTGTCTATCTATACATCTATCTATCTATCTATCTATCTATCTATCTATCTATATATCTATCTATCTCTCTCTCTCTCTCTCTCTCTCTATATATATATATATATATATATATATATATATAATTTTCTGTTTGTCTGTCTATCTTTCTATCTGTCTTACTCTCTATCTATCTATCTATTTATCTATTTGTGGGAGCCCATTTTCTATAGTCCAATAAAGAAACCGGCCAAGTCCTGATAGATTAACACTCAGCCCAACCAAATCATGACTCGATTTCAACATAAGTATTTTTAGTGGTATAACAACACTTATGGATATGGTCAAATCAAGTACCAAAAATCTTGAATGAGATATTCGAGTATCTTATGACTAATCCACATGATATTTTAAGTTCCTTGAACAACTAAAATTCTGTAACGACATACCTATAAATTGTACACCCCAACTCGGGGAAAATTTATTGAAACTCAAGATTTTGAGAGAAATTTAATAAGAACATGTTACCTCTCTGCGGACATAGGATTGTTACCAAACCATGTAAATTGTTGTCGTGTGTGTGACTTCTTTTACTTTATGCCATTTGTGACTATTTTCGTATAATCTTTTATTATGATATTTTTTGCACTCACAATTGGCGTCGTCTGCTGGAAATGGCTTGTATTCTTACGATATCATTCATTTCCAGAAATCTCATAATGTCTCATCACAGCAATAACATCCCCCAAGTCGGCGATGTCTAGAACACCCAGTTCCTCTTAGGGTCAGGTTTGAGATTCGCCAGCATACAAACCCTATGTTTCGCTAGGACAGGCAACCCTTGAAGAAAGTCGTAGGGTTCCTAGGTCTACTCAAATTTTTAGGCTTGTCAATGCTTATGAAGTTAGGCTTTATGAACAAAAGGAGGTTGTGTGCCTCCAAGCGGATGAAAACACTCGCCTGCAGAGGTGGCTCGAAAGAATGGAGATAGACCTCCAAAGGGCCACTAAAAAATGCCATGCGAGGACTCCTAGACCTCAGGCGAGAAACACTCGCAGGCGAGGAAAAAGCTCCAGGCATGACCAGGAAAGGACTGAACATGACAGGTTAGAGCGAGCATGATCATAGCGTGGCCAACAAGAGAGGCACCACAAAAATAATTATCGACAGAATGAAAATTTAATAATCCCGACCCGTAGAGAGATGGCCCCACATCCAGCTCACCAATGAGCTAGATCCACCAGAGAACTAGCCAGAAAAGCCCTCAATATTCAGATAATGTCCCCTTTTTTAAGGGAAATCGAGAAGAAGGAACCCCTAAGAAAATTCATTGTCCCCAGGTTCAAGGTCTATGATGGGAAAACAGACCCTGTAGACCATGTCAAATAATATCGACAATCAATGACCTTATGGAGCTATATGTGCATGATCTTCCATTCTAGCCTACATAATGTAACACAAAAGTGGTTTGAGAGGATTCCTCATAGGTCGATCAGGAAATTTACAGCACTGGCGGAGGCTTTCATGGTGCAATTTATAAGTAGCAGCTCTTATCCCAAGCGAATGGATGCACTGCTCACAATGAAGAAGAAGCCACATGAGAATCTACGAGACTACACCAAAAGATATTGGGAAGTTTTTAATGAGATCGAGGATTTCTCGGAGCAGGTTGTCATAGCATATTTTAAAATTGACTTACCAACCACCTCTTTATTGCACCAATCCCTCACTAAGAAGGAGGCCGTTGCCATCGATAATCTTATGGATCGTATTAAGAAGTATGCCAAAGTAGAGGATGTGGTTCATCCTAGTGTAGAGGACAACGGTCGAGCAATGACAAATTAGGTAACGGAGAAGAACGATACCCAGAAGAAAGGAAATAAGAATGGGGGCAAAAATAGCTCCAAGAATGGAAATAAGGTTGACCCCTCCAAATCATTCCAGGCTGTTAACACGGTCTTCAAGGAACCCATCTATAAGATTCTCAGTAAGATAAAAAATGAGCCTTTCATCTAATATCCCAAGAAGATGGACGGAGACCCAACTAAAAGGAACAATGCACTGAGATGAGCATTCCATAAGGAGGTCGATCACCGAATCGAGATTTTAAAGTTCTTAAGTCGTACTTGGAAGAGCTAGTTCAACCAGGACACCTCAGTGAGTATGTCGAAAAGAAAATAAAGAATGTGGAAGCTAATTGTAACCAAAATATAGATAACGTCCTCGACGATGATATAGGAAATGATTTTGCAGTACTCCATGGAGCGTCAGACCTTAAGCAGATCCAGGGCAACGCCTTTCGAATGGAACTTAACAATGTGACTGCTGTGATGGAAACTTTTTAAATTAACCCTGCCAAATCCTAGGCAGGAAAGCATCGATGATCGGAAGACGTTGATTATACCAAGCACATAATGTTTATTAAAGAAGAATTGGTTAGGGTAAGGACCCCACATCATGACGCGTTAGTGATCACACTCATAATTACTAATTGGGATGTTGATAAGCTACTTATGGACCAGGGGAGTTCATTCGAAGTGGTTTACCTAGAACTATTCCATAAACTGAAGTTGAATGTCATCAACCTCAAAGAAGCCATTGTTCCACTAGTTGGCTTTGCAAGAAGGATCACGATGCCGTTAGGAAATATAATCTTATCGGTCAAGGCAAGAAACATCTCGAAGCTAATTGAGTTTTTAGTAGTGGACATTGAGTCCCCATATCATGCTATTTTGGGCAGAGGTTGGCTCCACGCCATGAAGGTTGTGCCATCCACTTATCATCAAAGATGAAGTTCATTACATATCGAGGAGTGGTCAAGATTCGTGGTGACCAGGCCACAGCCAGAAAGTGCTTTATTGTAACTATCCGCCGAAAAAAGGAAAAAAAAGAAGGAATCATAGTAGGCCCAGGAAAAAGCCCAGGAGGGGTTTGTTCTCTCCAAATATCAACTATGGTATAGTTGACCAGGGGTGGAAGAGACCAGGGTCTTCCCCATCGATATAGTCGTAGAAAGCCTGGAAGAAGTTGTAAACGATAAAAACTTAACCAAGAGGAATTTTTTATCAGAGTTGCTCTCATCGATCAGGAGAAAAGAGAGTTAGTTACACTTCTAAAAAATAATATAGATGTTTTTTCTTGGGAGCCTTACGAGTTACCATGGATCTACCCCAACGTAGTGCACCATAGCCTGCACGTAAATCCAACTTTCAAGCCGATCACTCAAAAGGCTAGCCAAAAATCCCTTAAGAAGGCTAAGGCAGTGAAGAAAGAAATAAGGAAGCTTCAGGATGCAGGATCCATCAGAGTGGTTCAGTTCCCTGCATGGTTATCCAACCCAGTGGTGGTACCCAAAAGTAATGGCAACTGGAGGGTTTGTATCAATTCCACTGACCTCAACAGGGCATGCCCCAAAGATAGCTTCCTTCTCCCAAAGATATATCAGTTGGTTAACACCACAACACATGAGAGAATGAACTTCCTTGACGCTTGCTCAGGCTATCACCAGATCCTTTTATACAAAACCGACCATGATAAGACCTCATTCATAACCTCAATTGGGTTGTACTATTATAAGGCCATGTTATTTGACCTCTATAATGCATGAGTAACTTACCAAAGATTGGTCACCAGGATGTTCAGCAAATAGATGGGAGAAATTATGGAAGTATACATCGACGATATGCTTATTAAGAGAAAGGACAAGGTCGATCACCTCTTAGATTTAGCAACAACCTTTGAGATCCTCAAGAAGGATCGAATTAAGCTTAATGCAAGTAAGTGTTCATTCAGTGTCCAGTCAAGAAAATTCTTAGGTTATCTAGTAAGTAAGAGGGGAATTGAGGCCAACCCAGAATAAATTGATGCTATCACTAGCGTCCATCCTCCTCAAACTTTGAGAGATGTTTAAAAGCTTACTAGAATGCTCACAGTGCTTAATCTCTCCATCTCCAAGTCTTTGAAATGATGTCGACCATTCTTCTAACTTTTAAAAAAGGGCAAAGGCCTCATATGGGACGATGACTGTTTGCGAGCTCTGGATGAAATCAAGTCCTACCTTAGCAACCCGCTATTATTGGTAATTCCAAATGATGAAGGGCAATTGTATCTTTACCTGGCAGTATCAGACCATGTTGCGAGCTCTGCCTTAGTATATGAAAAGGAGGGAGGATTGTACCCAGGTTACTACTCCAAAAAGATACTCATAAATACCGAACAATGGTACTTGCCTTTGAAAATTTTCACATATGCACTAGTGGTCACTTCAAGGAAGTCGAAACATTATTTCGAAGCCCATTTCATAATTATAATCACTAATTCCCCACTCAAGGCCATTTTATGGAAGGTCGGCCTCTCTGGATGACTTTCAAAGTGGTCGATTGAACTCGGGAGATTAGTTATCCACTTCCATCCCAGAATGGAAATCAAGGGACAGATCCTAGCAGATTTTATTACTGAGTTCACAGGAGATCATCCAGTAGACTAACTAAATGATGAACAGTCGATGACATGTGAAGCACAGTCCAAATATTGGACCTTGTAAGTTGATGGAGCCTCAAATTCCAAGGGGGTATGAGTAGGGATTATCCTCATCACCCTCGAAGACACCGTAATTAAGCAAGGGATTTGATTGGGATTTGAGGCCTTCAACAACGAAGCTAAGTACTAAGCACTGATTGTCAGTTTGTGAAAATCCAAACTACTGGGGGCAAAGTGCCTCCACATATTCGGTGATTCCAAACTGGTCTCCAAGAAAGTAAGTGGGGATTATAATGCCAAAGATAATCGAATGGCAGTGTACCTCGATGTAATAAGAAAACTCATGGAAGAATTTGAAAAGGTGGAAATATAATAGTTCCCTCGAGGACAGAATAACTAAGTTAATGCTTTAACGCCACTAAGCTCAGCAATTGACTCTGACCTGAAAAGAACAATTCAGATAGAGTTCCTCGTGCAGCCAAGTATCGACCATGTAGTCGTAGCCAAGTAAGTCCTCCTCACAGATAAGGACCCAAGTTTGATGGATACCATCATCAATTAAATACGGAGTGACATATTGCCAGACGACAGGAGGTCGGTCCATCAAGTTAGGGTCAAGGCTACTCGTTTTTACCTCAATTCTGAAGGGAATCTTTATAAGAAATCATTTATAAGACCTTACCTCCAGTGAGTTCACCCAAAAGATGCCAAACAAGTACTTAGTGAGCTCCATGAGAGCATCTATTGGAGTGCACAAGTGGAAGATCATTAGCCTTTTGCGCAATCAAAGAAGGATATTGGTGGCCCCGCATGAACAAGGACGTTCGTGCCTATGTTTGCAAATACAAAAAGTGTCAGAAGCACTCACCTATGGTTCACCAGCTCGCCAGTGACCTAAAATCACTCACTAGCCCATGTCCTTTTTCTCAATAGGGATTAAACATGTGGGACCACTACCTATCGCACCTAGAAATCGTAAGTAACTACTGGTCACCATAGATTACTTTACTAAATGGGTAGAGGCAGAACCATTGGCAAACATTCAAGACTTTGATATGATAAGATTTATATGGAGGAACATCATAACTCATTTTGGGGTACCAAGGGTGATCATCACCGATAATGGTGCACAATTTGAAAGTCGTTATTTTTAAGATTTTTGTGATGAGCATGGCATCAGACACCAATTTAGCTCTATGGCATATCCCAAAGCAATGGGCAAGCAAAGGCTTCTAACAAAACCATGATTAATGGAATGAAAAAAATGATTAGAAAGAGCCATAAGTGCCTGGGTGGATGAACTACCTTATGTTCTATGAGATTATTGTACCACACTCAAGAAACTAACTGGGGAAACACCCTTCGCACTCACTTACAGGATGGAGGTTGTCATCCATTTAAAAGAATGTCTCCCCACTAAGAGAACCACTTTGGTCGACCAAGGCATCAACAATGGAGCACTACGCACTGAGATTGACCTATTAGATGAGCGATGAGAGCTAGCTTTGATCAAGCTGGCTTCCTACCAACAATAACTAGCCAGACAGTACAATAAGAGGGTCAATTCGAGAAAGTTTCAAATAGGGGACTATGTCCTGAGGAAAGTCCTCGACAGTGCCATAAAACCATAAGACGGCAAATTGGGACCTAATTGGGAAGGAGCCTTTAGGGTAATAAAAAAAAATCTTTAAGAAGCATATTACCTGGAAACGCTGGAGGGCGGGAAGATACCAAGAGCATGGAACCCATCCAATCTCAAGAAGTTTTATTTTTACATCTTCTTTATTTTTACTAGCACGTTTAGTTTATGCAAATTTTTATTTTCAAACATTATGTTGCTCAGGTAATATTCAATGACTAAAGCCGTATTGGACCCTTTCATTTCATATATTTACATTGGCTACTTAACTCTTATCAATAAGATCTCATTAATATGCACCCTTTCCAAGCGATATCTCCATCATACATGACTAAACTTCTGAGATTACTGCAAGTTATTCAACTTGTTTTTAAATCAGGAAACTTAATAGGTCGAGTAGAGTTCGTAGCAATTATAGTGGGTCAGTAGATTCTTTTCAATTATTACATCCCTAAGGTTCTTGTTGTAAACACAAAAGACCTCATGGGTTTACCTAACAACCAAAAAGGCCCTACAGGGGATCCTTAGGCAACAAAAGCCAACTTATGTTGGTCACCAACATTATTGCTCACAAAACAACCCTGCTTGGGCGGATGGCCAATTAACTAGGTGCATTTTCTCCATCATATTGCTTAGGCCTAAGGGAGTGTGACGACACGACCTAAAAGGTAAAGTACATGGAACGACATAGCTAAGACATGTTGGACTGGGGGAATGGTTAAACACAAAAAACATATGACAAATACTATCTCTCAATATCATTTAGTCAGTTGTAAAGCTCAGAATGATAAAATTAGAAGCAAAGTGATGCTTGGTTGAGAGATTACATAGTAAACCAAATGTTTAGTCAGCATGAGCTCAAAACATCAAGAAACAGTAAGCAGTAATTTTTCATTAGATCGAAATGGAAAGTTACATATACAATCAAAACTAGAATAGGCAAAGAATTTAAAATAGTCCAGGATGGTGAGCAAGGTAATCTACTACACGTGCTCTTTGACCATCATCTGAGTGAGGTACAAGTTAATCTCCTGCATCTTTTATGTAATGTTCTAGAAGATGAGAAAGAATATTATCTATTGGGATCCACCGATCATCACTGAAAAAGGTATTATGGTAATAGGCTAGGCAGTCGATCTGATACTTATACCACAAGGGAGAGTCCTTAGGAATCTTTAGCTCTTTAAGGGAGCTGAGCCACCCCCGGTAAAAGGCAAGGTCCTCTGCTTCCTTTAGCCTCACAAGGGCATCAGTCCAGCCCTGGTCATAATCATTTTCCCAGACCTGTCTAGGAAATCTTTAGAACAAGTGCCTCAACCTCGTCATGTCCCTCTGAAGCCCAGCAGCAATTACATATACCCGGCGAACATCCCCTTTCAGCTTAGTAACCTACCTTTGAAAAGCTTAGGTCTCAACTCTAGCAAATCCCTTGGACGATGATGAAGATCCTCGCAGTACCAAGGAGGACCTTAATGGGGTGTTATCCTTTAGACAATCAATATCCCTATTTCAAATCACCGTTCTCCCTCTAGATCAGCTCGCTCACTTGATTTACTTCGTTGGCATCCAGAAGTTTACCCTTTATCTCATTTACCTCCTCTTGGACTGAAGCCCCAACCTATTTTATCTCTTGGTGATTGTCTTTCATCTTAGCGACCAACTCGGATTGGTCCTTATACTACCGTTATCTTGCTCTCGGAGATTTAAAGATAATTACAAAGGCCTTGTGAACCTTCGGGTCAATATATGGCCCAAGAATTTATCCCAATGGAGAGTTTACATGTATATACTCATCTATATCAATGGGATACAAATAATAAAATAAGCAATAGATCTAATGAATATCAGTACCAACACAATATCAGTAATAAAAAGTTTATTTTCATTTAAACATTGATGGGGGCAAACATCGAGTACAAGTCTGAAAATTATAAAATACAATAATAAAAAATAAAAAAGCAGAATCTCTAGACTAGTGGCGAAGGTTTACACCTGGTCAGAAGATGTTGGGCCCTTCCCCTTATTAATAGCCAGGGCAGCTTGATCGCCAGCAACCACTATCGCACCGACCTCTTCCATAACATGGCCATCAGAAAGGTCCCCAGCAACGGGATAAATAGGCTTTATCCAAGCTTTAACAGAAGGTTGGTCGGTCAGAGGCTCCTCAACATCCATCAGGTTTGGGCCTGGCTTGAGCTAAGAAAATAAGGGGGAGTCCGCATGAACCTCATCTCTCACCAAAGAGAGGTCCTAGACCTTCTTAAAGCTCGACTACCGAATGTAGGAAATTTAGCACTTAGAATTGCCATATGTCGCCTCCCAGTCGTCGTTATATTCTCTATCCCGGGCAGAAGTAGCCCCTCCTTACAACTTATCCACCTTGGTGGACCACTCCTTATTGGCCTTTGTTACCTTCAATTTATTAACAAATACTTGGGCGTAAACCTCTGGGAGGTCGGCGAGCTCTTTTACTGACTGCTCCTTAAGAGCGTCCAAAGCCCGGTGCTTCTCTTGGTCAAAATTTGCCTTAGCATTGGCCAAGGACTCTTCCACCTCAACGTTCTTCTTCGAATAGTCAGCCTGACCATGGAGCAACGTGGTGAAATTAGAAACAAATTGTAGAAAGAAGAGAAACGCAAACTAGTTTGCCGAAAAAGAAAGAATTAGAAGATTTTGGAGAAATGTGACGTAGCAAAGCAAGCCTTAGGCTAATTTTAGGGCTAACTGATCGCCATCCATCTTCATCGACCTCTTGTGATTGGCAGAAAGTACATCCCCCTCCAACAGTGCAGGGGAAAGATGGGGGGGAGTTATCCACACTAGGAATAGGAGAAGGCACAATATGGGCCTTTAGGGATTGTGCCCTTTTATTTTCTTATTCTCTCTTTCTCTCCTCCTCTCTTTTCTTCTCTTCCTCTCCCTCTATCTCCCTCTACCTTTATTCTTCTTCTCTCTTCTTTTCCTGCACCTTGCTCTCCCTGGCTCCTGATTTAGAGCCACCAGCCTTAGAGGAGTCCCCCTCTTTTCTTTTTAAGGACTTCATCTAATCAGACATCACATCATCATCATTATTAGGTAGAATTAGACACTTTCTTTTTAGTGGTGCCATTTCTTCTTCTTCTTATTCTTCTGGTTCCTTCCTTACTGTATTTATTTTACCCCTCCTCTTCACTTTCTTCCTCTCCTTTTTCCTCTTCCTCACTTTTTTCTTTGAGTTAAATTGGCTCAGAAGGGCCACTAACTTCTTCCTTTAGAATCTCCAAATTGGGGATGTTGTTAACTGGACTAGCAATAAACTGGAGGTAGTGTTCTTATACTCTAGAAGATAAGCATCTGATCGAGGATGCTCATTGTCAGCAAGAGTATCTTTAACCCTCCAAGCTTTTAGAAGATCAGTGGCCCTAAGCTTATGGGGACAGGTTCTTGGTTCTTTACCTTAGTTGCAAAAACAACCAGAAAAGGAAAATATGACATATTAGAAAAAGCATGAAGAGGAACAAGAAAGAAAGTAACATAAAAGAAAGACAGTGTTAGTAACCTATATACTCCTCCCTGAAGATAGGGATTTGATGT
>OX422209.1:243411616-243609116 GCA_949130495.1 Sambucus nigra
CAGAGCAAAGTCTACCTATATATTCTTCCCCATAAAAGGGAACAGAGAACCTATCAGACCTCGACCCTTCAAATTGGGGAGAAAATTTCCAGCTTCTAACAAGGAAACCCTCTTGCCAATAGTCCTTATAGGAATCAGGTAGGTTTACTACCAATACCCTATCAGGGCTCTTAGCTTTGAGATATAGGAGACGAGAGCTAGGTCAAGAGAAAAAGTATCAAAAACAGACCTCGACAAGCCCTAACTTGGTACCATATAACTGGTTTATTCTATAGATGCCATTAATTATCTTCCACACATTGGGCGAACACTGTGCAGGAACAATATTGAAATAACCAAAGAAGTGCAAGAATAGATTATTGGGAGCAAAAATGAGCCCCCCCTAGAAAAGAAAAAAAACATGGATCCAATGGGCATCCTCTATCTCTCTAAAGTTTCTAGGGGGAGGAATAACACTCAATCTCTACCCACTCTGAGATGATATAAAACTTCCTAAACTCGGGGACCGGCCTATTCCCAATCTTTGCCATTGGAAAACCCTAGAAAACTACAAATTCAAAGAAAAAATACAAAGATAAGGCACAGGAGACTTACAAGATGGAAGTTCGACTCGAACGATGAAGAATCATGAGCCCAAATAACAAGGAAGCAATGAGAATGGAGACTGAGAGAAGAAAGTGTGAATCGCTAGAGCTCACAGGAAATGGAAGAATGTTGAGAAGGTTGAAACGACGGTCGAAAAGTGACTACTCTAGAAAACCTTTAAGTATTGCTAATCATGGTGCACAAACCACGAAGCGGGTGCCGCCAGAATCAGTTTCCCAACTTTTGAAGAGTTACACAATGTACGAAAAAAACCATTATGGAAAATCATTTAAATTTATTGAGCCTAAGGTATGGCCCAAAAAAATTAGGTGCACCCAAAATTTATTGAGCCCGATGTTGATGGCCCAAAGTCCAGACCCCCCATCTCTTAACTGGTCATGATCCAGTCTCCTCCCATGTTCCCCTTAAGAGCGGTTCTAGGGAGAGATGGAAAACGTGGGGGAGTCCAACACCCCCACTTACTAAAATGAACATGTATATATTAAACCCTAGGTTCGGGGCAAAGGATAAGTTGTATTCTCTGTAACCACTCTCCGGAGTATATAGAAATAACACTGACAGCACCACCGTGGACGTAGGCACATATGTGATGAACCACGTACATCCTTTGTTGTGTGACTGCCATTTCACCTTCCTTATTTTTTTCTTGGTGATTGCTTCTCTCTTATATATTTGTGTTGCATAATAATTGCCACCATAGTGTACTTATACAATTTGATCTATTTTCATATGCCACCGAGGAGACAGCGAGTGTAGATGGTCGAGGCCCGGGATGAGTTAAGAGAAGCTCATCAGGAGAGACAGGTACCGCCACCACTGCCCCCACCTGAGTTGATATCCACTACTCAGGTGGCAGTGATAGTGGATCAGGCAGTCGAGACAGCGATGAGGGCTATGGTAGCCCATTTTCCTCGGCCCCAGGCACCGCCTCCAGTGGCACCAGCAGTTCAGGACCAAGTAGGTCCACCTTCTTGGTAGCGAGTTAGGGAGACCTTTCAAAAGGGTCACCCACCCGAGTTCTGGGGTAGTACCGATGTGTAGAGGTTTATGACTAGAAGAAGAATATTCAGCACCATTTGCGCATGCTTGAGTGTACCGATGTGCATAAATAGATGATTGTTACTTTTTGTCTTTCACGGGCTGCTTTACAGTGATGGGAGTCGGTTACCACCGCCGAGGAGAGGGACTTGATGACGATATCCAATTTTTGGGTGCGATTTGATCGTAGATACTTCCCACCGACAGTAGAGGCAGAGATGAGGAAGAAATTCGGTGAGTTGGTTCAGGGTGACTGCTCAGTGGATGATTATGAGGAGGAGTTCACCCGTCTGGCTAATTTTGTACCAAACGAGGTGAGCGACGAGGAGCTAAAGAAGTCAAGGTTTATGGATGGCTTAGCCTAGAGTATCAGGCAGCATTTGATCGGTAATCAAGCATTGATGGCATACACTAATGTCATCAATGCCGCTTTAGTGCACTGTCAGGATCATCTCTTTCATACAAAGGGAAGCAAGAGGAGAGGGGAGCCGACCCAGTAGGGCAAGGCAGTTGTTGGTGATACTAGCAGTGTTCAACAGTTGTCTTGCAGCCAACAAGGGAATCAGGCTAAGAAATTTAAGCCTGGAGGTTTTTGACCGGGAGGATAGGGGTTTAGGCCGGGCCAGCAGGGCCTAAATCAGCAGCATCAGGTTCCTTATGGGAAACAAGGCCAAGGGAAAAATGGAGGAGGTCAACAGGGCCAGCCTCGTCAGGGCCAATGACAGGGAGACAATCAGAGGAATTATTTTATTTGTGGTCAGACGAGAAATTTTAAGAGAGAGTACCTAGAGAGGGGTAGGGGCCATCCACATGGTGCCCAACAGGGGTAGCAGGGTCAGATGCCACCAACAGCACCAGCCCCACAACAGCAGGGGCAGATGCACTACGGGCGTGTGTACAATGTTCGGGATGTTCTAATTCCACCAGCACGTCAGGTGCCGCCAGTAATTTAGGGTATGTTTCCTATCCATGGGATTAAGGGTAGGATACTTTTTGATACTAGAGCATTGCATTCATTCATTAAAACTAAATTTGGTAGAGTATCCGGTTTGCTAGAGACCGTGAGTAGTCTCCGGATGTGTGTAGAGTCACCAGTGGGTAGTGGGTCATTGATACACTTGATTTGCAGGGGTGGATATTTTAATTGGTAGATTGAGCTTAGCGGCGGACTTCTTAGTGTTACATATAGAGGGGTAAGATGTCATCGTAGGTATAGATTGGTTGGCAGATTAATGAGCGACAGTAGATTTCTTTGAGAGAACCATCGTGTTCTCTATTTCGGGACAGGAGATGTTCCTAGTAGCGATGCCTCTACCTGAGGTAGGATCGCACAAGCATTTGTATTATATCGAGGAGGAGACCTCACAGGAGGTGGTGGTCCCGTTGGATTCAATTCTGGTAGTGAGGAACTTCGAGGATGTGTTCCAGGAAATACCAGGGTTGCCACCCAGGAGGGAAATCGAGTTTGTAATTGATTTAGCATTAAGTACGAGGTTAACTGCTTAAGAACCTTACCGTATGGCCCCTGCTGAGATGTTTGAGCTGAGGGAGAAGATTCATCAGCTCCTGGGCTAGGGTTTCATTAGGCAGAGTACGTCACCATGGGTTGCATCGGTGCTGTTTATGAAGAAGCGGGATGGTTCACTTCGATTGTGCATAGACTACAGGGAACTGAACAAGGTGACAATACGGAATAAGAATCTATTACCTAGGATCGATGATTTATTTGACCAGTTTAGAGGGGCGGCATACCTCTCAAAGATTGATCTGAGGTCAGGGTATCATGAGCTACGCATTAGAGAGGAGGATGTCCCTAAGACCGCTTTCCTATCACAGTATGGATCCTACGAGTTCAAGGTGATGCCATTCGGGCTCACTAATGCGCCGACGGTGTTCATGGATCTCATGGACAGAGTTTTCAGAGAATATCTCGATCAGTTTGTCATTGTGTTCATTGATGACATTCTGATTTACTCGCACACGGAGGAGGAGCACACAGAGCATCTGCGTATGGTTCTATAGAAGCTACAAGACCACCAACTTTATGTCAAGTTCAGGAAGTGTGGATTTTTGCTACGGGAGGTATAATTTCTGGGTCATGTGGTGTCGAACTGGGGTATTTCTGTCGATACGAATAAGGTATCGGCGATGAGAGAGTGGGGGCAGCCCACGACACCGATCGAGGTCCGTAGTTTTCTTAGATTGGAAGGGTATTACAAGCGATTTATTAAGGGAGTTTCTAAGATCACGGGTGTGTTGACGAATTTGACTCGCAAAGGGGTACCTTTTACTTGGAGTGGTCATTCTGAGTTAGCTTTCGATGAGCTAAAGGACAATTTGACATCTACACCCGAAATTTCTTTGCCAAGGGGAGGATTGGAATATCAGGTCTATACCGACGCATCCTTATAGGGACTTATGGGTGTGCTATAGCAGGAGGAGAGGGCTATAGCTTATGTGTCCTGGAAGCTAAAGCCCCAAGAGAGGAATTACCCCATTCATTACCTAGAGTTATCAACGGTCATTTTTTCCTTGAGGATATGAAGGCACTATCTTCTGGGAGAGCAGTTTACCCTATTCATGGATCTCAAGTCACTTCAGTATCTTTTCACACAGAAGGATCTGAATATGAGGCAGAGGCAGTGGCTAAAATTCTTAAAAGACTAACAGTTTGACATCCAGTATCATCCTGGTAAAGCTAACGTGGTGGCAGACGCGTTGAGTCGCAGACCTAGTAGAGAGATTTTAGAGGTTTGGAAAGAGAAGTGGAGAGAGGTTCGACATGATGATGAGGTAGCCAGAGCGTGCGTGTCAGCTTTATCCATCACTCCCGAGATCATTATGCAGGTGGTGAGGGCATAGGCGGAGGACCAGATCTGCCAGGATAGAGAAAGTCAGCTACTGGCCGAGGGAGCAGAGGGTTATTCGATCAGTTCATAAGGAGGACTACGCTTTAATGGAAGGTTGATTGCGCCGAAAGATGAGGATTTGAGGCACGTTGTTATGATAGAGTCCCATTGTTCTAGGTTTACGGTACATCCCGATGGGGATAAAATGTACCAGGATATGAGGAGGAAGTATTAGTGGGCAGGAATGAAATGGTACATAGCGGAGTTCATCTCAAAATGTACCATGTGTCAGCTCATGAAAGTTGATGATCAGAAATCTCTAGGGACGCTACATCCACTGGAAATTCCCATGTGGAAGTGGGAGAGAATCTCCATAGACTTCATTACCGGATTGCCTACATCTCAGAGGGGTCATGATTCCATATGGGTGATTATGGATCGATTGACCAAGGTAGCCCATTTCTTATCGATTCTCACAGACTTTGAGACGATGCGTTATGCGCAGCTATTCATAGCAGAGATAGTTAAGCTACACGGAGTGCCGGTTAATATTGTGTCTGACAGAGATAAGGTTTTTATGGCCGATTTGTGGCAGAGATTTCAGGAGGCTATTGGCACAGAGTTACGATTGAGTACCGCCTATCATCCCCAAATAGATGGGCAGACTGAGAGAGTAAATCATATGCTAGAAGACATGTTAAGGATGTGCATTTTAGATATTGGGGGAGGATGGGAACGATATCTTCCTTTGGTAAAGTTCGAGTATAACAACTCTTACCAGTTTACGATTGGCATGGCACCGTTCAAGGCACTGTATGGGAGACCTTGTCGTTCACCCGCTTGTTTGTTAGAAGTGGGGGACAACAAGTTATTGGTGCCTGATATTTTCCAGGAGACAACTGCCAAGATAGAGCTAATTCAGGGACGGATTTGGATAGCTCAAGATAGGCAGAAAAGTTATGCTAATGCTTCACGGAGACATGTGGAGTTGGAGGTTTGAGATCAGGTATTGGTATGGGTGTCCCCTATGAAAGGGGTGATGAGGTTCGAAAAGAATGGTAAGTTTGCATCGAGGTATGCAGGACCCTTCCCTATTATTTGGAGGGTGTGACTAGTGGCTTATAGAATGGGTTTTCCAGAGAATATTCAGTGAATACACGACGTGTTCCATGTGGCATCGCTGAAGAAATATCGGAGGATAGAGAGGGCCTTCTGGCATGTTCCACTTGAGGAAATTAATTTACAGCCAGACATCTCGTATGAGGAGAGACAGGTAGCTCTTCTAGATCGTAGTGAGCACAAGCTGCGATCCAAGGTTGTTCCACTAGTGAGAGTATAGTGGGGTCATCACAGCATTGAGGAGTCTACCTGGGAGCGGGAGGAGGATATTCGGCAGCCGTATTTAGAGTTATTCACCGCAGGTACGACCTAATTTCGGGGACGAAATTCATTTGTAAGGGGGCAGTATGTAACACCCCATATTTTTATGTATTTTAAAAATTAATTCTGGTAAAAATTTAAATTGCTTGCATGTCATAATTTAATGGAATTTATTATGGGAATTTGTATATAAATATTAATCGAGAGAATAAATGGTTAATATTTATGAAAATTAAATTGCTAGGTGAATAGTAATAATTATTTACGTCATAAGTGTAATAGTGACGTGGGATTCACTTATCTTAGCTAGGAGTCGGTTATAGACTAAGTTAGGTGTGAGATAAGAAATTTTGTAAATTAATTCGGATGCAAATTCTGAGTGCATGGTTAGTCCGGATGGGCCGAAATAGTCGAAAAGAGTATCCAGGGGTAGTAAATGTGTCTCGGAGGATTTTTAGGCATAGTCGGGCCCACACGGGGGTATTTGGTCACTCGGGCTTGGCTCATTAGGCTAAAAATGGGATTTAGCTTTAATACCTAATTGGGAGAAAAGGAAAACGGCAGAAAACATAAATCTAAATCCTAAGTTTTGAGAGAAAACTATAGGGAGTAGTTAGAGTGTATTGGGGACCCTTTTGGAGACAAGATTAGGGAAAAATTTGGGGGATTCATCATCAACCTTGCGAATCTCACACTAAGATCAGACCCTATGAACCCATAAGGCAAGTGGTTAACTTGTTGTAGCATTTATTTATGTTTTCAATTCATCTTTATGTGATGTGGAAATCAAAAATTCATTTTGGGTATAAACGGGTACAAAAATGGGGGGTTTGTAATTGGAAACCCAAAAGGAGAATTGGTGTAGGAATTTATCGTGTTACATGATTCTGAGTAGATATTTAACTTAGATTCAAGAATGAAATTGGGATACATGGATGAAATTGGGACTGAACAAAGAAGGCCCAAAAATTTCCCAAATTTTGAATAAGTAGAGATTTGTGGGAATTAAGTCATGTTTGAGGTTTTAGGGGAGGTCCTAAGCATGTTCCCCGGAGTTAAAAATGTTGTCTACGTTTGGGTTGAACCATAGAAGAGTTTGGAGTTAGTAGAAATTCGTTAATGGCTGAAATAGTGTTAAAGAAGACGAAGACCTGTTCGATCGATCGATCGATGGCTAGGATCGATCGATCGATGGTCCAGGATTTTTGACAGGTCGGCCAGTTGTATTATATAAGAGAAATTAATTTAAAATTTGATTACCATACATTATTTAGTGAGAAATAAATATGGAACATAAATTCCTAACAATTATAAGGGAAAGTAATTGGGATTGGGAGGGATTTATGTGTGACACACTACGGTTAATTTTGGGGGAAAATATTCCAAAATAATTAAATACCGATCGAGTGGACGAGTCCGGATATATTGGTTGAGCAATGCCAATGTATTAAATTAATTAAGATTGAAAGCTAATTAATTAGGAGTCGGGGATTTAGACTCGGGTATTATTTTATTCTCGGGCCATGAGAGTGTGTCCAAATATATTGGATGGGCGGCACCAAAAGTAATTTAATTAATTAATGTGCAAATTAATTAATAATCAGGGTTGGACCATAAACTCATGGTATTTCGTGCAGGCTTGTGTTATGGACTTAGTACACAGTAAAACCGAGGTATTTTATTTTTATATATATATATATATATATACGGTGTGCGATTGTATATATATATGGTGTGTACATAAATATCTGTGATTATTTATTATTAATATACATACTCTAGTGCTATTAGGGGAGGTTGCGTGTAGTGGGTGAATCCCCTAGCTTGAGGAGTAGGGCGAGTATATCCCCAGGTCATAGCGTTCGTTATATGGTTGACGGGCATCTCACTTTCAGGGAAGGAATATGACCGCCTCCATTATGTATGTTTTTAACCAAGTTAGTTAGCGATCCTGACTTGGGGGTAGCTAGGTTATGTGAAGATAGCTAGTGGAATAGCACTTTGGAAAATATACATCCGGTGAGTTATTAATCGGGAGGATGGTTATTATTATTATTATTTCAACATATGTGTGAATGTTGTAATATGGTTATACGTATATAATGAGAAAAATAATTATATACGGGTAATTTAATATTGGCTGAGAATTGTATTATGAGTATAACGGGGGTGAAAGTTATATGAATTTAAGAAAGGGAATCATTAATTAAGTCAATGCTAATAATAACTTTGACATCATAATTATTGCATACTCGGTTAGAGTAGGGTGGTTATAAGGGGTTATATCGGTTATCTAGTTATGGGATAAGTGACTAGGGGAATTAATTAAGGCGTTAATTGTTCACATTAGAGGAGGGGTGAGGGAGTCCTCAAGGGAGTGCGGTACTAACTAAAATATAAAGAGAATTCATGCATATTTATTACTGTAAGTTAATCATTTGCTAAATGTTTTCAAAATATTTTGGGTTCTAACCCCTGCTTTAAATATTTTTAAAACCCTTTTAGGTGTCCAGCCACAGGGACGCCAGACTTGACTCGTTCCAGGGATTCATTGTTGTAACATATGTGGATGTTGCAGTATTTTGATAGGCGCCTCTATTCCTTTTATTCTTAGAGTAGGGGTTTATCATCAGATACTCGAGCATGTGGCTCACAGTTTTATTTAGTATTCATTTCAAATACTTTGCGACTGTTATCATCTGTCTTTACTTTTGTTGGATTTTACCTGATGGTTTATTCGGTCAGATTATTATTTAGATGTGAATGTTTGAATTCAGTTAATTGTGATTGTTTAAATTATTTTGTTTCCGCATCAGTATTTTCGTTGAATTAATGGAAGATAAAACTTGACACCAGTCTAATTTTTCACTTAGGTGGTTAGTAATTTAACAAGTCGACAGTGATGCTAAGAATGGACCAACTGAGAAACCTGTTCTAGTTTAATTTAGGAATGATCACCCGGGGTTTAATTAGGCGGGGTGTCACACAAGGATCCAACCAATTAGAGACAATAGGCGCAGGGAGAAACCTAGGGCCTGGAATGAAACCAAACTTAGGAGATTTTATTTATGAAATTATAAGCTTGAAGTAAATTTCATTATTTTTGTTATTCTAACTTCTTGGATTGTTTACTTTTAATTAATGCAATTAGCTTTCTCATTTGTTTTAAATGGAAAGCTAGCATTTTCAATTATGAACTTTCATTATGTTGTATTCATCATCACTATAATTTTTTTCAAATTTTTTCGATCATGTTTTGATTTCCTATTTAATGCCTTAGTGAGATTGCAATTAATCATATCTTGAGGTAGTATGTTTTCGTTATCAAGAATTGCCTAGTCAAAAAAAAGACCTACGGGAGATTCCTAGGCACTAAGTGTCCTAACTTTTGTCAGCTAAAATCCTGAACAAGTGGATGGCTCGGCGACAAGGCGTATTTTCACCACGCTTTTTGTCCTAGGCCTAAGGTGGTGTTATAACACTATCCTAAAAGGTTAGAAAAATACTAAAATATGCTCAACGTAGAATATGAGAAAAATAAATATAAGGAATTGACTACATAATTTCATTCATATTCACTTAACTACAAGTAGTCAAAACAACACATTATAAAAACTCATATACTTAATGATGACCAATGTTGCTTCATCTTCGATGGTTGAGATCGGTAGTCATTGTAGAAAAATAGCCATCGTCCAGATCGAGACGGGAGATTGCCCCTTATCAACTGAATGGGAATGGCGTTTGTAGGAATTCAGGATTTCGCACTTCCATGCATAGGGATCCAAATAATGAGGAAATTGACCCCATACAAATACTAAAATTGAGAATCACGGGGAAATCTCATAACTTCCAAAGCATTAAGCATATCTGATCTATTTGGATAAGTCCAAATGTGTCGAGAAATCCATTTATCTCTCATCGTAGCCCTTCTACCAGACTACGCAAGGTCCATGATGAAATTGATACCTCGATTTCACAACCTTTTGTAAAATACTCCGCTTGATCACTTGATCTTCCTTAAAAAAATTCTCGGGACTGTTGAACTTGTCCCTTATATAACTATTCTCATCCAGCAACAAACCAACGATGTCTCCCACATCTATAATTCCAGCCCAAAGAGAAGTCACTAAATGGGTTTACATGCTATAAGCACTTGTTATCTTTTAGAATACTTTTCGAACCAAAGAAAATTCTTCATGAGATCAGGCGGAGGTATTTTAAGTAAGAATACGGTCCAAGTCTTCATTCTTCCAAACTATTGGCAATAATTCCAAGTCATTATCAGACTATAAATATAAAAAAGAATAAAGTGTTCAGAAATTGGAAATAGAGAAAACATACAAAAGCAATCAAAATTAATCGAACAAGATAGAATAAGGCCAAAATAATAAGTATCTTCATTAGAATATAAATTATGGGCAAGTCTTTATAATGTAAACAACAAACAGATAGGTAATACAAAGAACAAGAGGTCATAGGCTAATCTGACTATCGTAATATTATTTCCTTTTCATCACCTAGTCCTGTTTAGTCACGACCCTATTCGGGTCTATGGCCTCTTTTATTCTTTGGAGGTCCACTTTTCCTGGTCTCTGCATATAGATTCTCCCTCTTCTTCATCCAACTTTAGAGGAGAACATGAATAGTTCTCAGCAAAGAGCTCAAACTCAGAGGGGTCTTCTGTCTTAACCAAAGCTTCATCTCAGCCTTTTTTGAAGAAGAACTTACGAATACATCCTAACTATTAATTAGCCTGGATGAAAGCATTATCCCTCCCCTGGTCATAGGCTTTGTCTTTAGCCTCTAAGGCCTTAAAAAAGGTTTTTTTAGACTCCTCAACAGCCTTCTCCAGTTGTTCGATCTTAGATTTTCATTTAGCAAGCTTCAGTTCTTTGGCATTCACCTCAGCTTTATAGGACTTATCAATTGCCTTTAGATCCTTCTAATCTTCATTAAATGCATGGATAAAGTTGGTGTTAGCCTTGTTATGGTTACCCTTATGTCCATAATATCAATAAAGTCTACCAGGAACTACAAGACAAAAGTCGATCAAAGAAAGTTAGCACAGCAGAAATGTTTGAAAAAGAAAAAATTTGAATAAAGTTTAATAACTTACCGAAGAAAATGTTTGAGCAGTAGGGGAAACCAGTAAACTGATTGATAGTCTATATACCACTTTCTAGTTAGGCCTCAAGCAGGTATCCATTAACAGTATTGGGGCAGATCAGCATTGTTAGCCACTCTGACATATTGGCATGGATATTCCTCTTATCAGGGGCATCCACCTTCTTGGTGGGAAAAGTAGTTGAAATATTTATTCTAGTCTTGATCTTCCTCGTAAATTTGGCTTGCTATTTTTCGTTGGAATCCCCTAATGTAATGGGATAGTAGGGACCCCTATATCCTTGATCTTTGAAGGTTGGGTTGAGGACTGGGGGAATTAGCTTCCTCTATTAGATTAGAAACCCTTTTCCTCAGTGGCATCTATGCTTTATAAGTAGAAAGAACCATAATCTAAATTGAACTAACATCAATAAACTCAAACGAGCATGAAGTGATCGCAGTTGAACACTGCTCTCCAGATAGAACAAGAATTTTTAATTCCCCATTGACTGGTCAGGCGATGGAGGAAATGGTGGTGCAATTGTAGTTTAGCAAAAATAATGAAATTCTTAGGTGTTTGTCACCAATAGACAAAGGTCTCTTAAGTTTCCATACCTCATTCATTTCATTAAATTTAACATATACTTAGTCAGGCTCTTTCTTGGATTTCTCTGCACAAAATAAGGAAGAACGACATCAATCAGACCATGTAAGGCCTGACCGACCAAAATAAAGAGCAGAAAAATTAGCAATCAATATATTTCATATCCCTTACTAGGACACCTGTAGCCCTTATAGGATTTATCACCCTTAAGAATGGGTAGTTGTTCCCACTGTTATACGGTGAATCCATGAGACCAACAATCTTTATTGGAATCGAGAAGATTCACCCCCAGCACCCTCTCTACTTTCCTCGCCTTCGGATAAAAAGTGTTCTCGCTTGTCTTCACTTACATATAATAATATCAGATATATGGGATCCCTAACTGAGTTTCATATAACTCATATATCCTATTTACCCCATTAACTATCCTCCAAGTATTTTGGGTATACCGGGTAGCGACTACATAGAAAAAGTCACAAAACTCTAAGAAGAGTTGGTTTAGAGGAAAGTTTATGTCAGCTTTGATAATAAATTGGTTGAACATCCAATTTCCTCCCTTAATATTATAATAATCCTTGGGTTTTCTCTAAACTCAATCACTACCCACTTAGGAATGGAAACACATTTTTTTAAATTCCTCTATGAAATCCTCAATCAAACGATAAATCTTTTTTGCAAGTCAAAAAGAAGAAGAATAGAGGAAATTAAGACTATAGCTTGAAGAAAATTATAGCAAAATAATTAAGGGAAGGGAGAAGAACTTACAGTGACAAATGAAGGCAGACAAGCTCTGAGTTATTTTTAAAATACTAAAGAATCAAATGTTCTTTAAATGATAGTGCAAAAGTTATTAAACTACTTTGGTTCAACTTCCAAGATAAAAGTCATCATTAGCCAGCACATCCCCAAAATACATGCTACTTCCCTTTGGCTAAAAGGCGCAAGATTATCAGCATACCCCTAAAATATCATCACAAATTATAAGTATACACTTTTACTTGACGGGAAGGAAAAATCAACTTTCATCTAAAAAACAAGTGTCGACATCTCTAGGCAACAACTTTTATTATCGGTCCAACTTTACTGCCCACCACGACCAGTGTTATACTCATCGAGCGAGAAAACCTATGCACTCCATTGAGGATACAAATCTTTGGGGAAAATTAGGGGAAATATCATACTAGATAGGAGGAGCTGACATGTGTCCGACAAACTGAATAAGCAATCATAGCTCAGAAATAAGCACAAAGAGAGGCCGATCAATGTAAATCTTAGTCATGGATTCCCACATGACTCGGTATTTTTCTATAATCTATCAATGTTACCCATAGTGATGAAAAAATGGGCATGTAATCTTTATTGTTAAGAATCTATTAATAAAGAGAAGAGCAACACCCTATGAACGTATGCACATTTGTAGGCCCATTTTTCTTTCGAATGTATTTTTAAGGATGTAAAAAAAATCCTCCTTTTTGAAAAACCTTTTCAAATTTTAAATCGTAGCAAGTATGTGAACCAATATTAGTTAAGCCCAATTTTATCTTTTTAATCCTAAACTTGCATATAGGTGACTAAAGCAAGCAAAATAAATAAGTTCACAAAAGCGACGTCGGATGTATGAGTAAACCACTAAGAAAAAAAAACTCGGGTGGCCCAAGCCAGACAATCACTATGATGTGGTATTACAAAGTACAGACGATAGACTTACTCAACGACTCGATCCCCTACAAGTCTTGATGCTCCTCTGATCCTTCAACCACTCCTCCATAGTTCCCACGCAGAAGTCCTTCTATGATGCTCGTTCATAACACACGCGTCCACGTATGTCTCGGTATCCACTGATACGGCTCGACAACGTTTAAAAGGTTGAACACAAAATCCTTCACTTCTTCACCACAAAACCCAACTTTTGAAGTGATGAACAAACTCCAATAGTGAAAATCAAGATCTCTATTGCGTAAGAGTTTGAAAGCTAGGATCTTGAACTCCAAGTACGTTTTTAGACTTTCAAAACCTTAAAAAACTTGTGCAGAAAATGTATTGTAAGTAAACCGATTTTTTAGTTTTGCAACTTACGAAATTCTGAGTGAAACACACCTTAAATAGGAAAGTTAAGTCGATGCATCATTTGAATAGGATTAGCATGTCGCTCGAACAGAATGGACATATCACTCTAACGATATGTTCATCTCACTTGAACGACCTTGCAATGTCACTCGAACGACTGCAAGTGTCGTTTGATCCTCATAAACATAAGGGAAAGTTAAATACGACTCTAAACAATCCATATCTCAGAATAAACGACGGTAAACTCTTTTAAAAACATTTTTAATAAAAATAACATCCTAAAATCATTTTTCGAATCCCATAAACATTACACATTCATACCTGAGACATCAGAATGCAATAAAGACGTGAAACGTGCACCAACTTAATCTCGGCATGATTAATCTTTGAAGCTTGAATTATACGTCTTCAATAAACTTTGTGTCATAGACTGTGTGTGATTGAGATAATAAAAAATCTATCTACGACTCAAAAATAATATTTTGTTCCGATAATAAGTTAAATACATACAATGGACTCGATTGGAAAATTTGTCCTTACAAATCTCCACCTTTGACAATTATGGGACAAAACCCAATCAGTGAAATTCCTAAGTCCGGCCATCAAGCAATCGAACTCTTAAATCCCATCCCATCAAACCCAAAATCAAAAATCACAAAACAAGACTAGTAAATGTTGGTCGAACAAGCATGAGTTGTATGAATGTGATGTAGTCTTGAAATCTTGACTCGTTGAAGAATACCTACACACACGAAACAGACAAATTCCCGGTGAAGTATGGAGGGACAAATGATATAAAAGTACCAATATGTAAAAACAAACCATTCATTAAACGTGTGAGCAAATTATTTTAATACCAATTTAAAAACAACATTAAAATCAGGATATCAAATTGTGTAAACAAATTAATACTAATATATAAGCATGAAGTAATATGATATCAATTTATAATGAAACAATAAACTATGTGCTCAAACTCACCGTACATCACATACATCTCTCACCTTTTTGTCTCTAATAGACAATAAGTGAAAAAGACAAACAAGCATCAAATATCTACCATGTGATAATCAATGAAGCATATATAGATAAACATGCAACGCCAACTAATAATAATCAGAAAAATACCAAATCGTAGCTAGCAAATAGTAGTCATATAAATCTAGCATTTATTCTTTTATGTGACTAAAAATAATGCAGGAAAAACCATCATGCATAATCAACCTATACTGCATATGAACAGACCAAACAAACCAGCAGTACTAGAAAATATATCAACATGAAGCGGGTATCGAAATAGTAACAATCCAAAAAATTCCCCAGAAATCGTTCTAACGATAATGCGAGGTTGTTTGAACGACTTTTCATGTCATTTGAACCAGCCATGAAGCGACATCAAACATTCCAAAATAGTAGGAAACACACCTCCCAATTTATTGGCCCCTTTTTCTTTTGAATGTTTTTAAGGATGTCAAAAAGAACTTTCTTTTTCAAAAAACCTTTTTCCAAATTTTATACACATCAAGTGTGTGAACCAATTTTAGTTAAGCCCAACTTTATCTTGTTTAATCCTAAACATGCCTTTAGGTGATTAAAGCAAGTAAAATAAATAAGTTCATAGTGGCGACATCGGATGTATAAGGAAACCACTAAGGGAAAACCCTCGAACGACCCAAGCCAGAAAATCACTATGATGTAAAGGCTAGCGAATGACAAACATGGAAACACAGTCATCCTTTAGATTTAGCATGGGAATTATCAAGTGAAACCAACCAAGAACCATGAAGTTTAATTCCTAAAGCCTCTAAGTCCGATTTTCTAACCCAAGTAGGTTTGAAATAACGCATGGGAGTTTTGGAAACCTAAATGACTTTATTTATAAACTTCCTAGGAGCATTCCTAAGGTCATAGCGAAAATTTCTAAGGTGACCATTCCTACCTCAATGAGTGCAAGTGTAAACACGACGGGAATGATTACCAAAATGTCGACCTCTCCTCACATTCCTAGTGGGCTTTCTCACACAATTGGTATTAGCTTTGGGGAATGGAACAACATTATCATCATAGCCTATACCAAACCTATCTCTCTTGATTTGGATGGTTCCTAACATCCTATCAATTTTTTTCAATCTAGCCTCCAAATCAAATTTCACCTTGCTTGAGTCTTTCAATCTCTTTGCTAGCTCACTAATCCTAGACTAAAGCAAATCCCTAGACTCCTCAAACTCTAAAATATTCTTCTTCAAAGCCTCCATCAAGCCCCGAAGACTATGTGTCTCTTTCTCCACATATTCAAATTTCTCCCTAAGAGTCTTCTCTCGTGCCCTAAGATCCTCTATCAAAGCATCGTGATTTTTTACGACACGCTCATTCAACTTAGCTTGCAATTACAAGTTAGCCTTTTTCACCTTTATCGCTCCTGCATACAACTCACTAAAGGAAACTTGGAACTCTCCTACATCAATATCCTCATCCTCACTAGCTTCACCCTCACTCACTTGGGATTCACACTCAATGGCTTTGGAAGTATCATGAACATGAGAACATTCATGGGAAAATTTATCTTCCTCACTCACATGACATGACATGAATGATATAAAGTTATACTCAATGGGGGAACTCTCTCCCTCTTCGAGTTCACTATCACTTAAGGTGGAATTATATGCAATCGATTTTTTGCCCTCCTTCTTAAGTCTAGTGGGACATTCGGTAACCTTATGACCATACCCTTCACACCCAAAACACTTATTTGACTCAACCCTCTTGACATTCTCACTCTTATCCTTAGGGGCAGGATCTACCTTGCTGTTCTTGAATTTCTCAAGTCTTTTGACATCTTTCGATTTCTTTTGGAACTTAAGAAATTTTTTGAACTTCTTTGCTATTAAAACTACATCCTCAAAATCGAAATCGAAATCATCATTCGAAACCTTAGTCTCCTTCTTCTAGGCTTTCAAAGCAATGCTATTTTCTTTCTTTGGCACTTTCATGGAGTTAAACATATCGATTTCATAGGTTTGTAGGCCACCTATAATCTCTTCAAGTTTTATCCATTCAAGCATACCCAAGGAGTTCAGAACGGTCACTTTTGCATCAAATCTATTCGGTAACAACCTTAAGATTTTTTTATAACTCGGTTGTTGGATATTTTCTCTCCTAAGTTAAATGACGAGTTGACAATATTTAACAATCTAGCGTAAAACTCATCAAACAACTCACTCTCTAGCATCTTAATCACTTCAAATTGTGTACTAAGATTTTGAAGTTTAGACGTCCTAATCGTTCCAGTAACCTCATAAGTGCAAGTATATCCCAAGCTTCTTTCGAAGTTTCACACGTCATTGTTCTATTATACTCTTCTGGTGTGACATGTGAGGAAATAAAGTGAACACCTTTAGAGTTATAAAGTGTAAGTCTATGCTCGGCTTCGGTCCATGACTCAACGGGTTTTAAAGTAGTGGCATCACCCTCACGTGTAACTAGTGGAGTCCAACCTTTTTTTACCGCTAACCACACACACTCATCAATTGATTTCAAAGCAATTCTCATTTGCATTTTCCAATAACAATAGTTTGTACCATAAAAAAAAAGGGGGCTTTAAAAATTTTAAATTTCGAAATTCATCGTTAAAAACACATGGGGTCAATACACACAAAATTATGTTTCTATCTATGATACCAATTTTTAGTCCCCTTTTTCTTTCAAATGTGTTTTTAATGATGTCAAAAAAAACTTTCTTTTTGCAAAACCTTTTTCCAAATTTTTAACCACACCAAGTGTGTGAACCAATTTTAGTTAAGTCCAATTATATCATATTTAATCCTAAACATTCATCTAGGTGATTAAATCAAGTAAAATAAATAAGTTCACAAAGGTGATGTCGGATGTACGAGGAAACCACTAAGGAAAAAAAAACCTCGGACATCCCAAGCCAGACAATCACTATGATGTGGTATTAAAAAGTACAGACGATAGACTTAGTCAATAACTCGATCCCCCATAAGTCTTAATGATCCTCTGATCCTTCAACCACTCCTCTACAGTGCCCAAGTATACGATGCTCATCCATAACACGTGTCCACGTATATCTTAGTGTCCACCAATACAGCTTGGCAACGTCTACGATGTTGAACACGAAATCCTTCGCTTCTTCAATGCAAAACACAACGTTCAAAGGGATGAAAAAACTCCAATGGTGCAAAACAAGATCTCTAGATTCTGCGCGTTGATTGGGAATGCTCGAGGGCATTACAGGCTAATTGGAATGCGTGTTCATATGGACTGTTGCGGTTGTTCCATTGCTGACTCTTGATTGTGCGCCTATGTGATTGTTTCGAGGAGTGATCATTGCAGATTTCATTGTAATCTTTATAAGTTGCGATTTACTATTTTATAGTGAAATAAAGGTTTTGCCCGAAAGGAATTTTACCCGAAATTTATGAGTTAGTCATTTTATTTGTGATGGTTTGAGACACACACACACCTAGTTGCTTGTTTTAGGGCTGAATTAAATTGTATTAAAATTGACACCAATTAAATAAGGTAAACTTGGAAATTTGCGAATTTGATTTAATCAGTATCACACCGGGCATTCTCAAATAAATATCAGAGCCTATTGCGCTAAATTATTGCGTTTGATTTTTTTTTACCACAAAATTGTGTGATATTGATTTATTTTTTAAAAAAAAAATTGAAAAATCTGAATTTCTCCGATGGAGCACTTATGTAATCGAATGCCCCCCTTTAATGACACGAGTTAGAGTTTTGATGATTTAAATAGTTTGAATTTGACTTTTTTATAAAGAATTAATTTTTGGACAAAGAAAATTCTCGTTTTAACTCCGTTCTGGATCTTTTGCAAGCGGTTCAAACTCAAACAGATTTTTATCATGATAAATTTATTTATTTCGACCATGACTTGAATGCCTTAAAATTGTCCAAAAATGAGAGTGATGATAGAGTCTTATTTTTAGAAAAAGAATTGGAGGACTTTAAAAACTCTAGGATTTGTGTTTGTTCTAAAGAGGATAAAAATATTTTAATCGATGAGTTTGTGACACGTGAAGAGACTCTTAGGGATAAGTGTGCGTATTTTAAGGGAGAACGTGATAACCTTCAAGGAATAATTGCAAATTTAGAGAAGGAGTCCCTAAAATTGGAAGAGTCTAATTCTTTGATTAAATCAAAAATTTTGGAGTTAAAAAATGATTTGATTTACCGAGTAGTGTTGGTAGCGATGGTAGTAGCTCATCGTGTTCGAAAGTTTGGAGTGTCGAAGCCAACACCATTATTTATTTTAGAGGGTCAACCAATCAAAAGGACATTAGAAAAGGTCAACCCATAGGTGTTGTTCCACCCTTTTACACATGTTCACATTATGGTAGGAAAGGTCACCTTAGGCGTTTTAGTTTCGATCTTTGAAGAAGTCCTAGGAAGTTAAAATCTAGTGTTCCCTTGGTTCTTAAGACCCCCATGCATCGTTGCACACCTATTTGGGTTGGGAAATCACTTTTAGAGGCACTAGATGTTAGACTAGTTGATTCTCAGTTGCTTGCACATGATTCTTCTCTTGTTATATCATATATATGATTGTGTTTGCATGTTTGTCAAACACTCGTTGTGTTTCATGATATATGTTTGCTAGTGTGATGACATGAGTAGTTTTTGTATTAGATTTTTGTTATTGATAAAACTTTTGAAAAATACAAAAAGATTTTATTTTAATAAAATTTTTGGAAAAATACAAAAATATTTTTTGTATTTTGTTTTACTCCATATATGAATGGACATTTAGGATGATCGAGTCGCAATTTCATTCCATATCCGTGTGATGATTTGATAGTGTTTTGATACGAGTCATCATTTATTATTGTGCTTTACAATTTTTGGAGTCATTGCGATGTGATTAGTTGTTACTACCTACATGTTTTACTCATAAGTTCCTTTATTGAACACTTTCACGAATTTATTTGACTATTGTTCTTGTCTATCACATGTTGGTCGATGCGTTTTCATCTTAATTTTTGTCTTTAAAATGAACGAAATGCAATAAAACTTGACAATGAAAGTAATGCATGTAAGAACCGTTGTTGTGAGTTTGTGTGAATTTGAAAAAATGGAGAACGGCTACGAAAGGTACTCATTTATCCTTTGAGATTAAGCAACTGTTTAAATTGGACCTAAAAAATATATGGCACAAAAACAGAAGCCAAGGTCCAATGAGGTTGAAAAAGAGCCCCGAAAAAATTTAAAGGCAATAAAAAGAAAAATATGCCATAAAGTGGGCCAATATGATTTAGTTTCATCACCTCAAAAGAAAAACAGAAAGCATTATTATTTATTAGGGAGTTTGGATGGAATATAAAATGGGTTTGCACATCCTGACAAAGTCATGAAAAAACATTACATAATTTTAGATGTTATTGGTGCGAAAATCATGTCTGACTTTGAATTGTCAATTTGATAAAGACAATATCATCTAAATTGAAATTTTTTTTAACACCTAAGGACGATTTTGAGATTCATTCGTCAGGAGTACACATATTCATTGTGCACATATGTTATGCTTGATTGCACTGATTTGCCTATCGAATATGTTCACACCCATTCATTTTGTTTCCATGATTTGGTTGTCTTAGAGAAAATTTATGGTGTGTGATTTTTTTTGTAAAATTATTTTTGCTTTTTTGTTTGAAAATTTGAAAAATCAAAAATAGTTTGTGGATGTCTTTGAGTATATCCTGATTATTGTACTTGTTTTCCTTATTTGTCGTGGAACTCCATGTTTGTTTTGTTTATTCATTTTCTTTTCTATTTCGGATAAATAAAAAGGGGGAGAATGAATTAAGGGGGAGTTTTACATTATGGGGGAGATTTGATTATTGATGATTGATGATTGATTTATTCTTATATCATTTCGAAACTCGATGCGTCACGAAGGTATTTGCTTTGTCTCATGTGTGTAGGTACAAAGATTGAAGATGATTTTTTCGCACATCTTGATGAGAAAAGCTTAAAGGTTTGAAGATTTAAAGTTGAAGATTTTTGAAGAAAAGTTTTAGACTTACATGTTTGATACCTTTTCAGTTTGGGGGTCATGGGAGGATATTAGGTTTGTATAGACATTTTGTTTTAATAATTCGGATGTTTTTATTTTGTACCAGCATAGACATAGGGGAAGATTTGTAAGGACATATTTAATAAGACCTGTTTACGTTTGAGCATATCGTATACTGCTACAATCATCGAAGACTTATTCAAGTTCAATCATTCGTCAAGACGGATCCGAATATCAAAGTTCTTCAACATCCAAGCCTCCTCGAGATTAATTTTTGTAAGGTTGTGTTTAAGTACCTTAACGGTTCACTTAGAGTATTGGGATAATTTTTTTAAAATATTTTCTAACTGCTAGAGCGGAGTTTTTCATCAAAAGTATTTTTTAAAGTACTAAGAAGGAGTATTTTCTGGCAAAATAAAAAATTAATTTTTTCCTGTCTCGTTAGAGCGATAGAGCTTCTCGTTCGAGCAATAGACTGATGTCGCGCGAAGCACGTTCGAGCGACACGTGGCACTATTCGAGGGACAAGAAGTTTTCATTCGAGCGACGCGTCACCTTAAGTTTTTTATACAAAGCGTGTTAAACCACTCTAATTTCGTTAAGAATACCTGACATTTTAGTTTCTGCAAAAACTATAAATCAGCAGAATCCTTTATCTTCTTCATTTAAGAGTTTAATCCTTTTTGTTTTCAATTCGCAAAACGTCCCAATCTTTATGTGAATTTCTTTGGAACCCATGATACAACTTTGGTGAAGTTATTTCTCTTGTAGTGAGGGTAAATCTACGGTTGACTATGACTGCGTGTCGATTAGGAATGCTCGAGGATGTTCCAGGCTTATTGAATTGCGTGTTCATGTGGATGGATGCGCTTGTTCCATTGCCGACTCTAGGCTACGTGCCTATGTGATTGTTTTGAGGAGTAATCATTGCAGATTTCATTGTAATCTTTATAAGTTGGATTTTCTATTTTATAGTGAAATAAAGGTTTTGCCCGAAAGGGATTTTTCTTGAAATCTGTGAGTTAGGGGTTTTATTTGTGATGGTTTGACACACACACACATAGTTTCATGTTTTAGGGCTGAATTAAATTGGATTAAAAATTGACACCAATTAAATAAGGTAAACTTGGAAATTTGCGAATTTATTTTAATCAGTATCACACTGGGCATTCTCAAAATATCTATTTTTGGATTAGTTACTCTTTTGTTTTCATGATGCTTTTTTGTACTTACAACTCTATTCACTATTGCATGATATATTTTAAGTTCCATTATCCTTATCCCTTACTTCACATAGGGGAAGAATTTATTTTAACTGGGGAGAAATTGGTTATTTTATGCATTTTATCCTTTGTCCATTCCTGAACAAAAAGGAAGAGACGTGGAATCTAAGCCTTTTAATTTTGGGAGATCTAACTTAGGGGGACACGTCTTTCTTAGGTAAATTGGGAAAAATTTATTTAGGGAGAATTTAATTATGCACTTCATATTGTTATATTCCCTGTGCGTTTGATGGTGTGTTTAAGTGTCCAATCTTTCATCATAGCCGCAACATTTTAAACCAAGAAAAGCATATCATTTCTATGTCAGCTAAGCATCTGTAATATTTTATTTTAGAGTGGGATTGTGTCTTTTTAGATGACCATGACGTCCCATAGGATTTTTATTTTGGTTTTGTCCCGGAATAGCCAAGGGCAATATTTTTAAGGACAAATTTCCAATTGAGTCAATTTGTTAGTGTTAGATTAATTCCTGACAAAACTAATTGAGTCATAGGATAGAAGTTTGGTGTGTCCTTTCAAGCCTATGACGATTGAGTTGAATACGTAGTGACCAAGTCTAAAGTGGAAATATCATCAGTGCCGATTTTCATACCATGTTTATCATTATCAACATTTCAATTTGTCCAGAGTCTCTAAAGGTATGAATGAATTTATTATATATAGAGACTTGGATATTTTTATGGGTGTCTTTTTACAAAACTTTTTTTAAAGAGACTTTATATTTTTCTCAAAAACCATTTTAAAACTAAAAACGCCCCAAGGGCCCCCGAATTTAAAATCCTTATACTTAAAATCAATTTCCTTGTTGAAATAGATATGCGAAAGCGTAAAGGTGGTGGTTCAACTTAAAAACAAATTTTAATTTCTATTTCAAATTAAAATTAAGCACAAGTGAAAATTAATTAAGCACACACACTTATGTTAATTTCACTTAAACCAATTAGGATAAACCATTTTGAAAAAATGACGTGAATTAAGTAAACATTACCCAAATTAAATTATGCACCAAATTAAATTAAAAGTGATTTAAACCAATTTTATCTTCTTTACCTAAGCATGCGTTCTAGATGATATTGTAAGATAAAATAAAACAAGAAATCACTACGCCGCGATGTACGAGGAAAAACCCAAGACGGGAAACAACCTCGGACGGCCCTAGCCACAAATCCACTAGATACGGTTTGAGAAATACAAGAAAAAAGACTTAAATCTCACGAATCAACCCCTCTCAAGCCCCGATGCTTCTTCTTGTAGACACCACTTCCAAGTGGGTAACCTTGGAGCTCCACCGTGGTCTCGGAATCCACCGATTGGACTTTATATGGTTATCGTCACCCGAACTAGGAGCCTTTCTCCAAGAGGGTAAATCAACGTAAACAACATCTTCTTTGTGGTATTTAGAAGCAAACCCAAACACTCTCTTCAATTCGGTGTAGAGATAAACCCGGTGCCAAACTCCAAGCAAGATGTATATATATATATATGAACTTTGATGAATAAAACTATGGGTGAAAACAAGAGTGGTAGATGAATTTTACTATGAAAAATATCACTCAAAACTTGATCTTTTTCTCTTTATCATTTTTCTCTCAAAACACTCTCTAAGAGTTAGAAGAATGTGAAAAAGATAGATCAAAAATATGGTTTCCCTCACATTGATATTCAGCAAAAAGTAGTGGGGTAAAACCAAGTGGGAAAGTGGGCAAAACTGCTTAAAACTACCAAAAACATGTTCCCGCTAAATCTCGTTCGAATGACATTTCGTTCGAACGACATGCTCGTTCGAACGAAGTTCCAGTATGAACTCATTAGAAGCTCGCTAGAAATCTCGTTAGAACGACCATATCGTTCGAACGACATTTTGAACGAAGTTCCAGTATGCCATAATGGGAAATCGTTGGCACCCTCGTTCGAACGACTTGTGGTTCGAACGATAATCTCGTTCGAACGACACTGTGACACCCCGCCTAATTAAATACCGGGCGATCACACCTTTATTAAATTAAATCAAGGTTAACAGTTGGTTCATTCTCAGCATCACTGTCGATAAAAATAAATTTTCCAATTTAACACCCTAAATAATTAAGCTAAGTGTCAAAAACATTTTTCATACAAACTTCCAAATTTTAATTAAAGAAAAAGATTTATTTAATTAAAACAACATTTCTACGATTAAGAATCACACCACGATAAGCCAAATAATACAATACATTCGTCAATCGAATGCCAACATATGAAAACTAAAATCACAAGTCCATACTGAATAAATCCCAAAGAAACAATACTGGAATGACTGAAATATAAATGTCCTGATAACAAATAAATAATGGAAAGGGAGACACGTGCCCAATAAATGAGAGTACTAGAAGTGGAGTCAATAAAAGAAGTCGTCTACTCAAGTGACCTGCAACTCCCACCTAAGCTGCAGCACGTTCCTCTCAAGGGATCCTAAGCAAGACGCCCCTGTGGCTGGGCACCTAAAAATATACATATATATATACAAGAGAGAGAGAGAGAGAGAGAGAAAAAGAAACGGGTCAGAGCCCGAAAGTGTGTTTGATTTTAAAATACGTTTAGCAAGTATTTAAAATGATACAAGCCAATGCAATAACATATTAGCACGTCACTCTCTTGAGAAAATACTCACCTCTCTTCTAATGTGCACACCTATCGCACTAACCTTCCCCACGGTTTCTTATCATTTAATGCACTAGTCTTTCTAAAAGATTTAACTTAACTTAGATTACTCGCAAGATTTATAATTCATGACTCCATTTTAAAAAGAATGTTCCAAACAGTAATCAAAGTCCTCCATTTTAACTTTATAAAATCCATAAAGTTTTATAGTGACATCTTATACTTTTTCAAAACAAGTATTTAATAATTTAGTTCAGAATTATTCCACACTTACTACGTTACAGCAATAGTTTAAATTCCTCTATCCAGATATATATATAAGGTACTCGTATAATTTATATATATATATTCTAACTGCACCAACATATAAACTATGGTGTAGGCAAACTCTGCTTTCTCAAAACAAGTATTTACAATTTTTTAGTCATCAACCATGTCCTACATATCAAATCACGGTAGGCAGTTCCAAATTTCAGAATTTCATATATATATATATATATATATATATATATATATATATATATATATATATATATATATATATATATATATTAACTACTCGTATAATATATATTATAACAGCACCCCAACTAAATTATGGAGCGGGCATACTCTACTATCCAAAGCCCCATATCACTCATATTAAGGGGAATACATTCGGAATCACTCTCGAAATGTATTAACAATACATACACAAACAATATTGAGGCGAAGAATAGATTCCAAGTCTCTAAGAGGATGGCACATACCGGCGTCTCTTAGGACCGTCTGAACTAGCACGTCGATAGCCTGTACCAAGGACATCTATCTTCTAGGGTACAAGTCAATATCCCCCATAAAGGTCCCATCGAGATAAGACTTGTCCCAGCGCGAAAACCTCTGGGATAGTAAGTAGCGTGGGTATGATTTTCACATGCATATAATATATGTACACACAATCATATAAATATACCACTATATCCTATTAACATAGGTTCTTCACATTACCCATAATTATACCATTTATCCTAAATTTCACATTTATAGAAATACGTATAAGGTTTTGTTCCTAACCTTAACTCGAAGGGTTTTCTCGCTTATTACCTAACACTCGTGGGCTATATCCTCACAAATCTAAATTTCAGTAAGTGTCGTTATTAGGTTCCAGCGTAACTCTCTTATGCACCTCACCGTTTTAAATTCATACAACTACCAACCTAAAGTAAATATCCCATAAATAGCATTCTCGTTGAAGATTAAAGGTCCCAACAATTATTCATATACCCTACTGGTCCTCAATGTCTCCCAAATTATTTTATCAAGAATGCCCAAAAATTATTTCACGATAAACTTAATTTAACTAATTAAACAAGGGAAATAGAAGTCTGCCAGGAGGGGTCGATCGATTGAAGCTTGGGGCTCGATCGATCGAACCTTCGATCTATCGATGCTCTATGTTCGATCGATCGATCAAGCAGGTCTGGGTAAAAATTCTGCAGAATTGCAGTTACGGGATTCATCAAAAATTTTCATCAATAACCATATTTTCCAACACTAATCGACCCAAAAAGTCTACTACTAACATACTAACATAATTCCAGATGTTTTTAACTTTCAGCATGCGTGTATACATCATTAATCAAGGTTAAACAATCCAAAATCTCATCTAAACATCAAGAACCCTAAAGTTTTCATAACTATTATCCAATTCAGTTTTTCTCCAGAATTTCTTCCTCATATAACATCAAAATTCGTGGGTAATACATCTATAACATCAAAAGTTTCCACTATAAGGTTTTAATCTTCACTACATGCAATTTCCTATCAAAATTTGGGGTTTTCTTACATGGATTACATTCCTAATTAATCCTAAACTAATATGAACATTGCACTAACGAAATACGCAAATTAAACACTTGCCTGGGATTTTCAGAAGTCTGATTTCCTGTGGATTATGGTGTGGTTGCGTTCTCCTCCTCGCGATCTACGCGTTGGTGGTGACGGCGGTGCAAACGGAGGTGTTTTGGCCTTGAATCTCCTAGAAAGGTCTCTCCTCTCTTCTCCAATGGCCGTCCTAGGGTTCTATATGTTCTAACCCTAAATGGATAACCTAACCAGCTGATAAAGGATGCTAAAATTCGTGGGTTTAATTACCCTATTTTGGCAAAAGACCAAAATGCCCTCCCGGGTCACTAATTAGGCCTAAAAACACCCCGAGACCCGAACCAAACCCCCGGGTACACTTTTCTGACTATCTCAACCCTTCCGGACGCGTCGGCACACTCAAAACGACCATACGGACAACTTATAAGATATTCACTTTTTATTTAACACAATTAGTCCCGACGTGACACGGGCACGTCCCGACTTAAATTTCCGAAATAGTCATTTAATTCACTTATGACATTCAATATAACCAATATAATATATTACTATGCTCATTAGTAATATTCAACAAGTTTCCCATAATTACTAACTCTAGTCACGTTAATAATTATAACATAATTAATTTTCGGATTTTTATTAAATAACAGTCACATTAAATTTAATAAATCCTCAAATTAAATATAGCATAAAAATACGGGGTATTACATACTTCCCCCCTAATAATGGAATTTCGTCCCGAAATTCAGAGAATAAGGCATAACTGGTAAAAACAACTCTGGGTATCTCTCGCGCATATCTGCCTCACGCTCCCAAGTAGATTCCTTCACATTATGATGCTCCCACTGGACTCGCACAAGTGGAACTACTTTCGACCTCAATCTCCTCTCACTATAGTCTAGAATAGCCACTGGTCTCTCCTCGTAAGAGCTATCAGACTATAAGTCTATCTCATCTATCGCAATGTGAGTATGGGCCATATCATCCCGAAGATATCGTCTCAATGACGAGATGTGGAATACATCGTGGATGCGATGTAAATGATCTGGCAATCCCAACCTGTATGCTACTGGCCCAATCCTCTCGATGATGGGAAATGGTCCTACGTACCTCGGAGCCAACTTCCCCTTCTTCCCGAACCTCATCACTCCCTTCATAGGAGATACACGCAACAACACTTGATCTCCCACATTAAACTCCCGGAAGAACCGTTTCGCATCGGCGTAGCTCTTCTGCCTGTCTTGGGCTACCCGAATACGACTCCTTATTATCTCAATCCTCGCGGAGGTATCCTGAATCACTTCTGGTCCTAGCAACTTGTTATCCCCCACCTCGAGCCAACAAGTTGGAGAACGACAAGGCCTGCCATACAAAGCCTCAAATGGAGCCATGCCAATCGTAAACTGATAGGAGTTATTATAAGCAAACTCTACCAGTGGAAGGTGTGGCTCCCAACCTCCTCCGAAATCGAGAACACACATGCGTAGCATATCTTCCAACATCTGATTAGTACGCTCTGTCTGTCCATCTTTCTGTGGGTGGTAAGCTGAACTCAGTCTCAACTCTGTACCCATAGCCTCCTGAGAGCTTTCCTAGAAACGTGACACAAAAATCTTGTCTCTATCTGATACAATATTTAGGGGCACCCCATGTAATCTGACAATCTCAGCGATGAACAACTGGGCATACTGACCCGTGGTATAATCTGTCCTCACTGGCAGAAAATGAGCCACCTTGGTCAAACGGTCTACAATCACCCAGATGGAATCGTGGCCCCGCTGTGATGTAGGCAACCCTGTAATGAAATCCATGGAAATACTTTCCCACTTCCACGGGGGTACTTCCAACGGCTGAAGTAATCCTGACGGTTTCTGGTGGTCCACCTTCACCAGCTGGCAGGTAGAACACTTGGACACAAACTCAGCAATGTCCTTCTTCATCCCACTCCACCAGTACTGTCGTCTCATGTCCTGGTACATTTTATCACCTCCCGGATGTACTGCAAATTGGGACCCGTGAAAATGAGTCATCACTTCATGACGTAACTCTGCTCCTTCTGGAACCACTAATCTCCCATTAAACCGCAAACCTCCATCAGAACTAACAGAATAGGACTCAGCACCCTCGGCTAGAAGTCGCACAATCTGCTCCTGACAAAACGGATCTGTGGTCTGTGCCTGTATCACCCTCGTAACAATCTCGGGTGTGACTATCATCACGGATATGAAAGAACGTGCTACTGCGTCCTGGTGACCCAACTCCTTCCACTTTGCTTTCCAGATGTCCGCTACATCGTCTATCGGTCTATGGCTCAACGCATCAGCAACTACGTTGGCCTTCCCCGGATGATACTGTATATCGAACTGGTAATATTTCATAAACTCTAACCACCTGCGCTGACGCATATTCAGCTCTCGCTGAGTGAACAGGTACTGCAGTGACTTATGGTCTGTGAACAAACGGAATTTATCGCCCAATAAGTAGTGCCTCCAAATTCTCAATGCAAAGAGGACCGCTGCTAACTCCAGGTCGTGGGTGGGGTAATTCTTCTCATGCGGCTTAAGCTTGCGGGAAGCAAAAGCTATAGCCTTCTCTTCCAGCTGAAGTACTCCCCCAAGTCCCCGTAAGGACGCATCGGTGTAAACCAGGTACTCTACACCCGGCTTCGATAAAGCAAGGACTGGTGCTGAAGTAAGCTTGTCCTTCAGCTCATCGAAAGCCAACTGACAAGCGTCATTCCAAACATATGGTACCCCCTTGCGAGTCAGATTCGTCAATGGACCCGCTATTTTGGAGAATCCCCGAATGAATCTCCTGTAGTATCCGGCTAACCCCAAGAAACTACGCACTTCCGTCGGTGTCGTGGGCTATCCCCACTCCCTCACCGCTGACACTTTACTCGGGTCAACTGCTATCCCCTGCTTAGAAACAACATGGCCCAAGAATTGTATCTCTCGCAACCAAAATCCACACTTCTCGTACTTAGCATACAACTGATGCTCTCGTAGAGTCTGAAGAACCTGCCTCAAGTGCTCGGCATGCTTCGGAGTGTGAATATATCAAGATATCATCTATGAAGACGATGACGAACTGATCCAAGAACTCTCTGAATACTCGGTTCATCAAGTCCATGAAAATGGCTGGGGCATTTGTGAGCCCGAACGGCATCACCCTGAACTCATAGGACCCATATCTCGACAAGAAGGCAGTCTTTGAAACATCCTGCTCTCTAATCCGTAACTGATGGTACCCCGACCTCAGATCTATCTTCGAAAAGAAAGTTGCTCCCCTCAACTGGTCGAATGGATCATCGATTCGAGGCAACGGATACTTATTCCGTATCGTGACCTTGTTCAATTCTCGGTAGTCCACACACAATCTTAGTGAACCATCTCTCTTCTTTACAAACAAGACTGGAGCGCCCCAAGGTGAGGTACTCCTACGAATGAATCCCTGACCTAATAGCTGCTCTATCTGATCTCGTAGCTCTCGCATCTCTGCCGGAGCCATACGGTACGGTGCGCGTGCTATAGGTCTCGTATCCGGCAATAAATCTATAACGAAGTCTATCTCACGACTGGGCGGTAGGCCTGGTATCTCCTAAAATACATCAGAATACTCCCTAACAACTGGGATCGAATCCAAAGGAATCACAACCACCTTAGAGGTATCCTCCTCTATGTAATATAAATGAGCGGTCGAACCTCCCTCTGGGCGAGGCATCGCCACTATAAACATCTCTTGCCCCGGAATGGAAAAAAACAATGCTTCCACCGAAGCAATCAATCATGGCTCTATAAGCTGCGAGCCAATCCATACCAATAATCACATCATGCTCGTGCATGTCATAGAACTAGCATGTCTGCAGGCAATACCATGCTACCCATCTCTACCCCTACTCCCCGGCATATAAAGAATATAAGTGACCCACTCCCCAGTGGTGAGTCGACACACGTCACGGTGCTCTCTGCTGTAGCTAACAACCCTAAGGACTTCGTAAAATATGTAGCTATAAAATAATGCGTTTTCCCCCAGTAACAAATAGAATTCGACCTAAAGTTCCATGGATAGAAAACATACCCCAAATCGCGGTTGGTGCCTGTGGGGCTGTTGCCTGGTGGACATTATAGATATGCCTGTACTGTAACTGCCCCTGCTGCAGTGTAGCTACTGGAAAGGTTGGTAGGTCTGGTACCTGAGTTGGTGCTGGGAGAGCGACTGGAAAAAGTGGCCCCTGTGGCTTCGTACGGGCGCATTGTGGCTGTGAGGCCCTAACACCCTTTGGGCAATCTTGGCGTTTATGGCCATGTGTGCCACACACAAAACATTTGCCTTTGAAGTTACTCCCCCTCTGACCTTGATGCTGTTAGTGTCGGCCTTGCTGACTTGGGGCTTTATTCCTCTTTCGAAACTGCTTTTTCTTACCACGTTGTTGACTAGAATTTACCCGGTCTTGGGTAGTTTGCTGTCGCAATTTCGGAGTCTTCGCACATTTGTCAACTTTGGTCACATGCATTTAGCTAACCTCTCTAGGTCTTTTGCCTTCTCTAAGTTGCATGTTGCGTTCTTGGTATTGCAAAATTGCAGTGGTGACTGCTTGTGCTACGATGCCTACTAACTCGGCGGTTGATACTCTCTCTGGGGGTACCTGAGGTGTGAGTCGATCTTGCTCGTTGACTCCCTCAACCATTTTAGCTAGTTCTTCACGACGGTCCATCTAAAAATTTTAAATGAATTTGGATGAGTTCATCATTCAAATAAACAGATCGCAGAAGCATGATTCCCAATGTATAGAGATGAACACAACATTCCTAGTATTAGGGCTCTATATCAAAGAAAGCAGCGCTGAAAGAATAATAAGCCACACAGATCCTAAAAGACACTAGAACCTGATGCTCTGATAACACCTGTGACACCCCGCCTAATTAAATACCGGGCGATCACTCCTTTATTAAATTAAATCAAGGTTAACAGTTGGTTCATTCTCAGCATCACTGTCAATAAAAATAAATTTTCCAATTTAACACCCTAAATAATTAAGCTAAGTGTCAAAAAAAAATTTCATACAAACTTCCAAATTTTAATTAAAGAAAAAGATTTATTTAATTAAAACAACATTTCTACGATTAAGAATCACACCACGATAAGCCAAATAATACAATACATTCGTCAATCGAATGCCAACATATGAAAACTAAAATCACAAGTCCATACTGAATAAATACAAAAGAAACAATACTGGAATGACTGAAATATAAATGTCCTGATAACAAAAAAATAATGGAAAGGGCGACACGTGCCCAATAAATGAGAGTACTAGAAGTGGAGTCAATAAAAGAAGCCGTCTACTCAAGTGACCTGCAACTCCCACCTAAGCTGCAGCACGTTCCTCTCAAGGGATCCTAAGCAAGACGCCCCTGTGGCTGGGCACCTGAAAATATACATATATATATACAAGAGAGAGAGAGAGAAAAAGAAACGGGTCAGAGCCCGAAAGTGTGTTTGATTTTAAAATACGTTTAGCAACTATTTAAAATGATACAGGCCAATGCAATAACATATTAGCACGTCACTCTCTTGAGAAAATACTCACCTCTCTTCTAATGTACACACCTATCGCACTAACCTTCCCCACGGTTTCGTATCATTTAACGCACTAGTCTTTCTAAAAGATTTAACTTAACTTAGATTACTCGCAAGATTTATAATTCATGACTCCATTTTAAAAAGAATGTTCCAAACAGTAATCAAAGTCCTCCATTTTAACTTTATAAAATCCATAAAGTTTTACAGTGACATCTTGTACTTTTTAAAAACAAGTATTTAATAATTTAGTTAAGAATTATTCCTCACTTACTACGTTATAGCAATAGTTTAAATTCCTCTATCCAGATATATATATAAGGTACTCGTATAATTTATATATATATATTCTAACTGCACCAACATATAAACTATGGTGTAGGCATACTCTGCTTTCTCAAAACAAGTATTTACAATTTTTTAGTCATCAACCATGTCCTACATATCAAATCACGGTAGGCAGTTCCAAATTTCAGAATTTCATATATATATATTAACTACTCGTATAATATATATTATAACAGCACCCCAACTAAATTATGGTGCGGGCATACTCTACTATCCAAAGCCCCATATCACTCATATTAAGGGGAATACATTCGGAATCACTCTCGAAATGTATTAACAATACATACACAAACAATATTGAGGCGAAGAATAGATTCCAAGTCTCTAAGAGGATGGCACATACCGGCGTCTCTTAGGACCGTCTGAACTATCACGTTGATAGCCTGTACCAAGGACATCTATCTTCTAGGGTACAAGTCAATATCCCCCATAAAGGTCCCATCGAGATAAGACTTGTCCCAGCGCGGAAACCTCAGGGATAGTAAGTAGCGTGGGTATGATTTTCACATGCATATAATATATGTACACACAATCATATAAATATACCACTATATCCTATTAACATAGGTTCTTCACATTACCCATAATTATACCATTTATCCTAAATTTCACATTTATAGAAATACATATAAGGTTTTGTTCCTAACCTTAACTCGAAGGGTTTTATCACTTATTACCTAACACTCGTGGGCTATATCCTCACAAATCTAAATTTCAGTAAGTGTCTTTATTAGGTTCCAGCGTAACTCTCTTACTCAACTAACCCTTTTAAATTCATAAAACTACCAACCTAAAGTAAATATCCCATAAATAGCATTCTCGTTGAAGATTAAAGGTCCCAACAATTATTCATATACCCTACTGGTCCTCAATGACTAACAAATTATTTTATCAAGAATGCCCAAGAATTATTTCACGATAAACTTAATTTAACTACTTAAATAAGGGAAATAGAAGTCTGCCAGGAGGGGTCGATCGATCGAAGCTTGGGGCTCGATCGATCGAACCTTCGATCGATCGATGCTCTATGTTCGATCGATCGATCAAGCAGGTCTGGGTAAAAATTCTGCAGAATTGCAGTTACGGGATTCATCAAAATTCTTCATCAATAACCATATTGTCCAACACTAATCGACCCAAAAAGTCTACTACTAACATACTAACATAATTCCAGATGTTTTTAACTTTCAGCATGCGTGTATACATCATTAATCAAGGTTAAACAATCCAAAATCTCATCTAAACATCAAGAACCCTAAAGTTTTCATAACTATTATCCAATTCAGTTTTTCTCCAGAATTTCTTCCTCATATAACATCAAAATTCATGGGTAATACATATATAACATCAAGAGTTTCCAGTATAAGGTTTTAATCTTCACTACATGCAATTTCCTATCAAAATTTGGGGTTTTCTTACATGGATTACATTCCTAATTAATCCTAAACTAATATGAACATTGCACTAACGAAATACGCAAATTAAACACTTGCCTGGGATTTTCAGAAGTCTGATTTCCTGTGGATTATGGTGTGGTTGCGTTCTCCTCCTCGCGATTTACGCGTTGGTGGTGACGGCGGTGCAAACGGAGGTGTTTTGGCCTTGAATCTCCTAGAAAGGTCTCTCCTCTCTTCTCCAATGGCCGTCCTAGGGTTCTGTATGTTCTAACCCTAAATGGCTAACCTAACTAGCTGATAAAGGCTGCTAAAATTCGTGGGTTTAATTACCCTATTTTGGAAAAAGACCAAAATGCCCTCCCGGGTCACTAATTAGGCCTAAAAACACCCCGAGACCCGAACCAAACCCCCGGGTACACTTTTCTGACTATCTCAACCCTTCCGGACGCGTCGGCACACTCAAAACGACCATACGGACAACTTATAAGATATTCACTTTTTATTTAACACAATTAGTCCCGACGTGACACGGGCACGTCCCGACTTAAATTTCCGAAATAGTCATTTAATTCACTTATGACATTCAATATAACCAATATAATATATTACTATGCTCATTAGTAATATTCAACAAGTTTCCCATAATTACTAACTCTAGTCACGTTAATAATTATAACATAATTAATTTCTGGATTTTTATTAAATAACAGTCACATTAAATTTAATAAATCCCCAAATTAAATATAGCATAAAAATACGGGGAATTACAGACACTTCGAACGATCTCACAGATTGTTCAAAAAATTCTTTTTAAGCCCAGCAACATTATATACTTTATGTATAAGTTTTAATGGAGAACATCTGAAAACAAAACACAGTTTTAAAACCTAACACCCAATATAAACTTGTTCCAAGCTCCTATATATACATAAATGCATTTATACCTTGGGAGCATGGAATCACTGTTGATGACGTTGAAACAAGGCACATAAACCACGGCATTTTGATGATGCTTTAGACACTTGGCCACTACGTCTTCCACAAACACGTCATAGGCTTGAAAGATGATCAATATACTCTATCCTATGACTCAAATGTTTTTGTTCGGAATTGAGCTAAAACAACAAAGGACTCAATTGAAAATTTTTGTCCTTACAAATATCCCCCTTTGGCTATTCTGGGACAAAAACTATACAAAAATCCTAAAGGGCCATCAAGCTCTACTAGACTAATGAAAAGTCCTAACCCAAAATAAAATTACAATGCTTGACACAAACAACCCAAAGGATCACAATCTTTACCGATGAAAGTTGCCACTTATAATATGATTCCTGCACACTTAAGCAAACACATTACACGCATAGGGAATATCAATATATTTAATGCAAGAGAACTAAGTACTCCCCCTAAATTAATTCTCCCATTTATCAAAAAATGACCTACTTAGAAAGACGTCTCCCCCTTAAAGAATCAAATGATGACTTATAGTTCTGAGAATGTTAAAGCATATGGGCAACAACAATTCAACTAATTCAAGAAATAACATCGGATACCAACTAGGATGCACTATAATGATATCAATATGATATATAAATTATTAAGCATGTGATATCAACAAAGAATGCAATAAGATGGATATCAAGTGTCGCGCCCCGACTTAATTTTGTTAAACTCGTCCTTTTAATTAGAGATAAACTAGCTTAAACAATTCTTTAATTTAAATCTCTAAGGAAAAATAGCATAAGAAATTTTTTTTTTCCAAAGGTATGTGTAGATGAAAACATAACTGCCTTTACTTAAAACTAATAAGTACTACATAACCTTACATAACCAAGATCCTTAGTTTAATAATTACACAAAAGAAATCCTGATATTCAAACCATACTAAATATCCGTCACTCCCTCGTTTTAAGGTCCTAACTTGGCAGTGAACTCCAAATTATAAGCATACCTGAAACAAAACATTGCAGGAGTGTAAGCTATAAAGACTTAGTGAATGACCACATACCACACATATAACAAATTTCAATAACCATTTTTATTTTGTTCTAATGCTATAACCCAACAGGAATTGTGAAACTCTCGCAAGCCTGGACCCGCCACACTCCAATTAACCCACCACAGTTATTAGGGACCACCACATCCCTTTATTAGGCCCGAGTACACAAACCTTTAAGTTGGATTAATAGGACCACCACATCCCGTAGGACCCACCACAGACCTTAACATTAGATAAAGGACTCACTAGTCCATATCATTATATAACATCTCTTAACATTTTTAATCATATGCATATGTTTCATAAATACAACATCACTCCCATAAACATTTTAACACATGTATTTAACTACACATTTCCATATGAAATTATAAGCATTTATATTTCATAAGGAAGGTCACTCACCTTGGATTTAGTGCTAAGATTAATACCAACTACTTCCTTGGTATGGTAGCATTAGCTGCTTCCCCACCTAACAAGTCAATGGCGTTAGTATTTGAATACACCGATTAACATCAAACCCAGTAATACATCACATCATTTGGTCAATCAGAAATAACTAAGGAGGAATTAAATATGAAACTTCACATTTCTATAACACCCAATTAATTAGGGTTCTAACATAATTTACAGAATTTAATTACGAATTTTCTAGACAAAGTTATGCCCATTTTATTACAGCCTTTTCCAAATCATTTCTCAAGAAAAACAACAACACAACTTCAACTTCATGGAATTCTCATAATTTTTATACAACATAAATTTCCATGATATTCCACTCAATATCAGTAAAAAAATTGAATAATACAAATTTATTGTTTCATAATTTTTAGGGCTCATTTTCTATGTCGAGCAAAACGTCAAACACCGGGTATGCATTCTTTCTCCTTTAGGGAAGATTTTAAACCAAGACTTCAAACTATCACCAAGGGTTCATTCCTTGGTATTTTTATATAATTTTTGGATATGTTATACATGTATGAGTATATTTTACTCTCCAACTTGAATCACTAAATTCCAATAAGTATTCCATGATTTATACCATTTTTAGCATAACTAGGTCAAAATACAACATTAAGGCATAACTTAACATTTTTAAGCATACATAACCTTGAACTTGAGTATAATTCATGGAAACATATAATAAACATGTTTTAGCAGAAATATACATCATAATCAGGAATTTTCTAAATCAAAATGCTTTACGAAAAGATTATGTAAATTTAGGACTGTAAAGTATGCATTTACGATCCTAACTTCAATTCTAACTTATGTTCTTAACCCATCCTTGTTCCAACACAATTCAGCAATATGGGTATCATTAAATATATATCCAAATCAAAAATAAAAAAATGATAAATATAGAACTCATCCATGTGACCAACTTTGATAAAGATGTAATTACCTTACGAGGATTCCTTGATTTATAGAAATTTTTTCAAAGATTTCTTCCTTAACTTTCATCTGTTTCTCTCTCTTTAGGAAAAACTCTTGTTCATGGCTGCATTTTCTTAACAAAGGGTATGTTTTATGAAGTTTAATTCAGCCAAACCATCACCCACCCTCTAACCAATCAAAAAATAGCACATGGTGTTCTAATAAAACAATTGTCACTTAAGGAATGGACATATTTGCCCTTGTTTCGTACTTTTGTTATAACTTCTTGTACGAGCCTCCGTTTAACCCACCATTTGTTGTGTTATAATATTAATTCATATATCTACAACTTTAATAATTTATGTTTTCCCAAAATCATAAACTAATACGCCTAATTTGGGCTTCGAACAGGAAAGTAGCAATTTACCCGAAAATCTCAAAACTTTTACATTTGGCAACCAAACATTGCCAATTTCGTATCAACACCCTTATTTACTTTTATAAACATAATCATGCATTAAAAAAATAATTTATGATGAATTAATAATATAACTAATCATATGTTCTAAACATGGTATCCCCGATCATAAGCTCAATTAACACCTAATGTAAACAACACATATATCACATGAGCATGCATCCCCTAAACATGATAATTAACATGTTTATCACACATAACCAATCTATAACTTATAACTCCTAAGTTATAATTAATCATGTAATTAACCTTCCTAATCATGTTTTAGGGCCTTACAATTCTACCCTTCTTATAAAAATTTCGTCCTCGAAATTTAACACATAAGAAACTTACCAAATAGACGAGGATATTGCTTCTTCATGTTATCCTCCCCTTCCCAAGTGCCATACTCCACATTCCGATTTCTCCACATCACTTTAACTAGTGAAATGGTTTTACTACGTAACACTCTCTCCTTTCGATCTACAATAGCAATTAGTTCCTCCAGATCGGTTAAGTCATCTTGAAGCTCTATCGGTTGTGAGATAAACACATGTGAAGGATCGGGCACATACTTACGTAACATGGATATATGAAAAACACCGTGTATCCGGGACAATTCTGGTGGTAATGCCAATTTATAAGCTACAGCTCCAACCCGTTTCACTATCTCATAAGGTAACTTTCCCTTCTTCCCGAATCTCATAACCCCTCTCCAAGGAAAAACTCGTAGAAATACTCAATCACCTTCCTCAAATTTCAATTCTTTCCTTCGGTTGTCTGCATAAATTTTCTGTCTACTTTGCGCCACCTTTAAGGGATTTTGGATAACATTGCTCTTTTCAGTAGTCTGTTGTACAATTTCTGGCCCAAGAAGTTTTCGTTCTCCAACTTCAGTCCAACACACTGGAGTTCTGCATTTTCTCCCATACAAAGCTTCATAAGGAGCCATATTAATACTCGATTGATAGCTATTATTATAAGCAAACTCTATTAGTGGCAAGTGTTCATCCCAACTTCCCTTGAACTCCAACACACAGATTCGTAACATGTCTTCAAGAGTTTGGATCGTTCATTCTAACTGCCCATCAGTTTGAGGATGAAAAGCTGTACTAAATTTCAATTTAGTCCCCAAAGCTTGTTGTAAACTATACTAAAAGTGAGAAGTAAACTTAGGATCTCGATCATAAATAATAGAAACAGGTGCACCATGCAATCTGATAATCTCATCCACATATAATTTGGCATATCTATCCATGGAGTAAGTAGTTTTAACAAGAAGAAAATGTACAGACTTAGTCAACCTATCAACGACAACCCAAATTGAATCAAACCCTTGTGATGATTTTGGTAAACCTATAACAAAATCTGTAGTAACATGCTCCCATTTCCACTCAGGAATAGGTAAGGGCTGTAGTAAACCACTTGGCTTCTGATGCTCCACCTTCACCTATTGGCAAACTACACATCTAGCAACAAAATCTGCAATGTCGTGTTTCATTCCCAGCCACCAACAACATTGTTTCAAAACTCTATACAGTTTCGTGCTCCCTGGATGCATAGCATATAAAGAACAGTGGGCTTCCTCTAAAAATTTTCTTCTTAAATCAGGCACATTAGGTACACACAAACGGTTTCTGTACATAACAATGTCATCATCCTGAATAGAAAATTCATTTGCTTTACCCTTTTTCATAGTATCTCTAACTTTCTCCAATTCTGTATCTCCTGCTTGTGCTTGTTTTATCCAGTCTATCAACATGGGTCTAACTTTTAAATGTGACACTATTCCATAAGACTCATTCAAAGTTAATTCCACCCCCATTAAAGCTAACTCTCTCAGCAGGTCAACTTGAATACAATAAATACAAGATACAATGCCTAGAGATTTTCTACTCAAAGCATCAGCAACAACATTAGCTTTACCTGGATGGTGATGTATCGTGCAATCATAATCTTTTATAAGTTCCATCCACCTTCTTTGCCTCAAGTTCAAGTCTTTTTGTGTAAATAAGTATTTTAAGGTTTGATGGTCAGTAAAAATTTCACAACTAACACCATATAAGTAGTGTCTCCAGATTTTTAATGCAAAAACTACTGCACCCAACTCAAGATCATGTGTAGGGTAGTTGCGTTCATGTATCTTTAACTGTCGAGAAGTAAAAGCAATTACCTTTCCATGCTGCATTAACACACAACCGAGTCCTCGATACGAGGCATCACTATAAATAACTAAACCTTCTGTACCCGTTGGGATAGTCAATACTGGAGCTGATGTCAACTTACCCTTTAAATTTTCAAAGATTTTATCACAATCGCCACTCCACACAAACTTGTTCTCCTTTCTGGTAAGCTTAGTTAATGGAAATGTAATAGAAGAAAACCCCGGTATAAACCTCCTATAATAGCCCGCCAATCCCAAAAAGCTACACACCTCTGTCACACTAGTTGGTCTTTCCTAATTCATTACTGCTTCAACCTTCTTGGGATCAACACAAATACCATCAGCAGAAATAACATGCTCCAAAAATACTACCCTGTCTAGCCAAAATTCACATTTAGAAAATTTAGCATACAACTGCTTCTCTCGCAAGGTCTGTAAAATAATACGCAGGTGGTGTTGGTGCTCATCCCTACTATGAGAATATATCAAAATATCATCAATGAAGACAATGACAAAAGAATCCACGTATGGGTGAAATATACGGTTCATCAAATCCATAAATACGGCTAGTGTATTTGTTAACCCAAATGGCATGACAAGAAATTCATAATGTCCATACCTGGAACGAAAAGCAGTTTTAGAAATGTCACAATCTCTTACTTTCAATTGATGATATTCGGATCTGAGATCGATCTTGGAAAACACTTTAGCTCCTTGCAACTGATCGAACAAGTCATCAATGCGGGGTAGTGGGTATTTGTTACGGATAGTCACCTTATTCAATTGACGATAATCGATGCACAGCCTCATTGTTCCATCTTTCTTCTTCACAAACAATACTGGGGCTCCCCACGGTGATACACTAGGCCTTATAAAACCATGATCTAACAAATCTTGCAACTGTATCTTTACCTCTTTTAATTCTGCAGGTGTCATACGATATGGTGCAATAGATATTGGTGCAGTTCCTGGTACTAACTCAATCAAAAATTCCACCTCACGATCTGGTGCTAACCCTGGGAGTTCTTCTGGGAAGATATCTGCAAACTCATTAACTACTAGTATATCTGATAGTTTTCCAGTCTCTTGTCGTGTGTCCACCACATGAACAAGATAACCCTCACATCCTTTCCTTAGCAGTTCATAACATTTTGTAGCAGAGATCAAACATGTTGGAGTGACATTTCGTTCCCCAATAAATTTAAATTCAGGTTCACCCGGTAATCGAAACACTACCTCCTTTTTAAAGCAATCCAAACATACATGATATGAGGCTAACCAATCCATACCCAGTATTACATCAAAGTCGCGCATATCGAGAGGTAATAAGTCAACTAGTAATTCTTTTTCACCCACTCGCACCACACACTCCCTATATACCCTCTCAATAAAAACCAACCCCCCCCCCCCACTGGAATAACAATAGCTAAACCAGAATCTAATGATGACAATGGTTTATTAAGATGCAAGAGATAAAGCAAAGACACAAAAGAATGTGCAGAACCAGGATCTATCAACACATAAGCATCTTTATCACCAATAGCCAGTGTACCAGTCACTACGTTAGCCATAGCTTGTGCATCTTATTGCGTCAGTGCAAACACTCTGCCTTGGCCTTGACTTTGCGATATACCTCTTCTACCTCCCCTAGGTACATTCTGTGTAAAACTCCTACCTCCTACTGACACACTCCCAACTGACGTTGTATCTCCCATCGCTAGACAATTCTTGCATAAGTGCCCCGGTTGATGACAATGGAAACATAAAGGTGTCGTCTCAGCTAGTGTACACTCTCGAGACATGTGCCCTTGACCACCACATCTATAACAAAATATGGCCCTCGGCACCAACACAGATGCATTTTCTGACCGATTCATCACAGTCCTTCCACCTCGAGCTTGAAATCTTCCACGTGTACTTCTATTATTTTTAAATTCCTATCCCTTAGGTACTCCTCGTGCTACACTCTGAGTTGAGGTTCCCGTCTCCCATTCATATGATCTTATAACATCATGTCCAGCTTTCTTCGAGTGTTCAGCTTGCATTTCTTTCATTGACTTTTCTGACACCATGGCCCTATCAACCAAGTCCACATAATTTATGATCTTCATATTAGATACCATGCTTTTTATTTCTACACTCAGCCCGGTTTGAAATCGATCACATTTACTTTCTTTCGTCCTCACCAAGTGAGGTGCAAATCTAGATAAGGATATAAATAAAGTGTCACACCCCAAACCCAATATCCATACTAATCATTTGTTATTAGAATAATTGGATCATAATCTCGATCCCATTGAAAATTTAATTCCTCTATCAATATTTTTTTTTTTTGCATAATGAACATAATATTGTTCTTGTGCCATAACGAAGTCAAAATCATAGTCATAATTAGAGATTATACAATACTATGATTAACTATGATCAACTCAATCCATACTAAATCAATATATACAATGTGTGAGTATATCAAAATCTTCAGTGTGACAACGATAAAATCTCCATACTTAAACCCCATCTCTTCTAACGGTGAAACTCTCAAAGTTACCGGTCATATATTATCCTAGCTAGCAGCGTACAAACCTGAAATTGTTAAAATATAAACCATAAGCATTAAGCTTAGTGAGGTACTCCTTCCCTGCAATAGAATAACAATTCTATATCGAATATGTTAATATAAAATCTGAACAATCCTGCCCATTGGCAATAACAAATCATGGATCATAAGATCCAAATAATTCTGCCTGTTGGCAATAACAAATTCTGGATCATAAGATCCAAATAATTCTGCCCATTGGCAATAATAAATCCTGGATCATAAGATCCAAATTAATCTGCCCATTGGCAATAACAAATCCTGGATATTTGAATATCCAAACAAATCCTGAATACCGAAGTATTCAAACCAATCCTGGATCATGAGACCCAAACAAATCCTAGATATTTTAATATCCAAACAAATACTGAATACCGAAGTATTCAAACAAATCCGCTCTTAGAGCTATATTCATATTTATATATGAAACAAATCATAAGTACACTCTCCTTGACAGTTTAACTGGCTTTTCCCTTGCCTTTATCCGGTACTTGTTCAATCAGCTCTTCTTCCCTTCCTATCATTCTTACAATATTAGTATCATCATAAGAATATTAATAGTCCAAAGAATAACTTCAATCATAACTCAATTCATAAACATCATATTATTAAATTCAAATCATTCATTATAAATGAAGTCCCATCTAGACTCAGGTTCTGATATCTAACATATTCAAATTACAGCCCAAATCTTCTTTAATTCTTCTTGGTAATCCAATCCTTATCATATCATGTTCCCAACACAAAAGACAGAACATAATTTTGATTTCCTAGAGCAAGATATGCCTATTTCTTTTCCACATAGCAAATCTGCCCTATAGGCTCTTTTATTGTTCATTCAATTTCCAGGAATTTTCATAATTTTCTACATCATAAATTTATATGATATTTTACCCAACATCAGTAAACATATTGAAAAATCCATAATTAAAGTTTCATAATTTTTAAGGTTCGTTTGCTATGTCAAGCAAAACATCGAACACATGGCGGGCATACTTTCACCCTTAGGGAAGATTTCATACCCGAATTTCAAACTCTCACCAAAGACACATTTATTGGTATTTTAACATGATTTTCGGATATGTAATACAAATATTAGTCTAGGTTAATCTCCAATTGGAATCAATCAATTCCAGTAAGTATAGATAAATATATGGAAGTTTGAATAAACAAGGTTCCTAAACAAAACAATCTCAAGGGTTTACACATTCAAGTTTACTTAAACTTGCATCTATCCATAAGTACATATCAAGACATGGAATTTAAGTAAATAAATGATTATTTAAATCATTTAAATAAGTAATACAAAGAAATAAACAAGATTTATGGATGGAAATACCTTAAGGGCTTTTACGTAATTTCTAAGGATTTTTCTCCAATTTTCTCCTCACTTTTTCTTCCTAACTTCCTAATTCTCTTTCTTTAAGCTTAAAATCTCTCATGGCTGAATTTGGATGAATAAGGAGATAGTTATAAGGGTTTGAAGTCGGCCAAATCCAACCTCCACCTCCAACCAATCAATTTAAGACACTTATTAGGCATAAAGGACAAATTCCCACTTAAATGAATGGACAAATTTACCCTTCGTTAGTAATTTCGGTATAACTTCTTACTCGGACTCCCGTTTCACACACCGTTTGTTGTGTCACAACCTAACTCACCTGTATACAAATATCTAGTTTTCACCCCAAGTCAATTATTATTTTATAAAGTTCAAACTAGCCTTAAAACATGAGCATTCCTACCGAAAACTTCAAAATCTCACATTCGTAACTAATTCATTTTTCATGCTTTATGAAGCTAGGATTAGACTAAATATAATGACTTAACATTATATATACTAATAACATATTATCCATATCACATAGTCTAATCATGATTTAGACATAATTTATCGTAATTATATTCGGGTTGTCACAATTCTCCCCCTGATAGGAAATTTCGTCCCCGAAATTGACATACCTTGGTTGTCTGAATCAAACAAATACGGATAATTAATCTTCATGGTATCCTCGCTCTACCATGTAGCCTCTTCCATGGAATGCCTTCGCCACACATATTCACAAGTGGGATCACTTTTGATCTCAATACTTGTTCCTTCCTATCCACGATAGCAAGTGGTTCTTCCACATAACTCAAGTCTTCTTTTAACTCAATAGGTTGTTCTTCCAACACATGTCAAGGATCCGCTACATACTTTCTTAACATAGAAACATGGAAAACATCATGTAACCGAGATAATTCTGGTGGTAATGCTAACTTGTAGGCAACCATCCCGACTTTCTCAAGGATTTCATAAGGTCCAATGTAGCGTGGACTTAATTTCCCTTTCTTTCCAAACCTCATAACTCCTTTCCATGGCGATATTCGAAGAAACACATAATCCACTTTCTGGAATTCAAAATCTTTTCGTCGTTTATCCGCATAACTTTTTTGTCTGCTTTGAGCTATTCTCATTCTATCTTGAATAATCTTCACTTTTTCAGTGGTGACTTCAATTAATTCTGGACCCTCTATCTTCCTTTCACCAACTTCACCCCAACATATCGGTGTACGACATCGTCTACCGTATAAGGCTTCATATGGATCCATACCAATAGTAGACTGAAAACTATTGTTATATGCAAATTCTATCAAAGGCAAATATTCATCCCAATTACCTTTGAAATCAAGCACACAATCTCTAAGCATATCTTCCAAAATCTGTATTGTCCTTTTAGACTACCCATCTGTCTGGGGATGGAAAGCCGTAGTAAACTTCAAGTTAGTACCCATAGCATATTTCAAGCTATCCAAAAATCTGGATGTAAAAGTAGGGTCTCTATCTGAAACAATAGATATCGGTGCTCCATGCAATCGAATAATTTCATTAACATACAATCTAGCATACCTGTCAACTGTATACGTAGTCTTGACTGCTAGAAAATGAGCGGACTTCGTCAATCTATCCACCACTACCCAAATCGAATCTGACCCCTTCTGAGATCGAGGAAGCCCAACCATAAAATCCATCATTACATGATCCCATTTCCATTCCGGTATTGGTAATGGTAATGGCTGAAGCAGACCAATAGGTTTCTGATGCTCCACTTTCACTTGCTGACATATAAGGCACCTAGCGACAAAATCAGCTATTTCCTTCTTCATATTATTCCACCAATAATTCTCCTTTAAATCCCTATACATTTTAGTACTACCGGGATGCATAGTATAAATGGAATTATGAGCCTCATCTAAAATTTCCTCTTTCAATCCACCCACACTAGGAACACATAATCGTTGCTTATACAATAAAGAGACATCATTCACAATACAAAAATCTTCAGACTTACCATCTCGGACATCTTGTCGTTTCTTCTCAATAAAAGAATCTTGCCTTTGCAAATCACGAATACAGGTAGCTAACAAAGGCCTTACGCTTACATGAGCAAAGAACCTATCCCCATCTGCTAGCTTCAACTCTACTCCCATTAATCTCAACTCCATGATGTGGGCAACTCTAGCACACCGAATACAAGATAATCTGCCTGAAGCCTTTCTACTCAGAGCATCTGCAACTACATTTGCCTTCCCTGGGTGGTAGTGAATTGTACAATCATAATCTTTAATTAACTCCATCCACCGCCTCGGCCTTAAATTCAACTCCTTCTGAGTAAATAAATACTTAAGGCTTTGATGGTCAGTAAAAATTTCACATACCTCACCATATAGATAATGACGCCATAATTTCAAAGCAAACACAATAGTAGCAAGTTCCAAATCATGTGTAGGATAATTAGGTTCATGTGTATGCAACTGCCTAGAAGCATAAGCAATAACTCTACCATGTTGCATAAAAACACAACCCAACCCCTGGTGTGAGGCATCAGTATAAATAACAAAACCATCTCCACCATGTGGAATTGGAAGAACAGGGGCAGTTACCAACCTCTTTTTCAATTCATCAAAACTATTTTCACAATCAGAATTCCATTCAAACTTAAAATCTTTCCGGGTTAGTTTAGTCATCGGCGAGGCAATTGAAGAAAATCCCTTTATAAACCTCCTATAGTACCCAGCTAAACCCAGAAAACTCCTCACCTCAGTCATGTTATTGGGCCTCTCCCATTTTACAATAGCCTCTACCTTTTTAGGATCAACACATATACCATCTCCCGAAACAACATGGCCTAAAAATGTAACTTGTGATAGCCAAAATTCACACTTGCTAAACTTGGCATACAACTTCTTATCTTTCAACAGATTCAAACTAGGTTGTGAGATGCTTTTCATGTTCAACCATATCACGTGAATAAATCAGAATATCATCAATAAAAACTATCACAAATGAATCAACAAAAGGATGAAGTACCCGGTTCATAAGATCCATAAATACCGCTGGAGCATTAGTCACCCCAAAAGGCATCACTAGAAATTCAAAATGACCATACCGAGTATGAAAAGCAGTTTTAGAAATATCACTCTCCTTAACCCTCAACTGATGATAACCCGATCGTAAGTATATTTTTGAAAACACTTTAGCACCCTGTAACTGATCAAACAAATCATCTATACGAGGTAAAGGGTATTTGTTCTTAATTGTAGCTTTATTCAGTTGCCTATAATCAATACACAAACGCATGGTACCATCTTTCTTCTTCACAAATAAAACTGGCGCACCCCATGGAGATACACTAGGCTGTATGAACCCCCTATCAAGTAAATCTTGCAACTGAATCTTGAGTTCTTTCAACTCAGCAGGTGCCATTCTATATGGTTCCATAGAAATAGGGATTGTCCCCGGTGCTAATTTGATACTAAATTCAACTTCTCTTTCTGGAGGTAACCCTGGCAACTCACTAGGAAACACTTCAGGAAAATCCCGTACAATAGGAACATCGACTAATTGTAAAGCCCCCTTCCTAGTGTCAAGAACATATGCAATAAAACCCTCACAACCCTTACTCAATAATTTCCTCGTCTGAATAGCAGAAATGATGCAACTGGGAACAATTTTCCTTTCCCCCACAAATTTAAATTCAGACTCACCAGGCATATTAAAAACAACTTCCTTACAGAAACAATCCATAGATGCATGATATTTAGATAACTAATCCATTCCCAGAATTATATCAAAATCAAAAATATCCAATGGAAGTAGATCTATAACTGTATCTCTAGACCCCATAGTCAAAACACAATCACGAAAAGCATATTCAGCTAAAACCATATCCCCCATAGGAATATAAATACCCAACCCCACATCTAAACGAGTACATGGTCTATTCAGGTATACAGCAAAAGCATAGGACACAAAAGAATGTGTGGAACCAGGATCAATCAAAACATAAGCACTTCTATCAGTAACAGAAAGTGTACCTGTCACCACATCTGGAGTAATCCGAGCTTCTTTCAGCGTAAAGACTATTCCACCTTGCCTAGAACCACTAGCTTGTCCTCTACCAACACTTTTCGCTCCACTACCTGGAGTTAACACTCTGCTTGCTGCTTCACTAGGTGTTGCTGGAGTCTCTGCCAATTGCGGACAATTCTTCTTAACATGCCCCACTTGATGACAATGGTAGCATTCCACTCCTTTAAGTTTAGGACACTCTGATTTATAATACCCTTCCTCTTTACAAAAGAAACATGTAACAACTCTTATCGGTTCCTCACCCTTTCCTGACCTCCTGACCAACTAGAAGATTCTCCACCCCTAATATCTCTGCCAAATCTCCCCAAACCTCTACCACTATCTCTACCACCTCTCTGAAATTTATGAGGTTCCATCTTAACGCTTCCACCCTCACCTCCCTTAGAGTGAGATGCGTCGAATCTACTCTTCTTAAAACTCTTTCTACTCGCCGCCCCTTGGTTCATTTGCCTTTCTGCTATCGTGGCTTAGTTTACCAGAGAATCATAATCTTCTAACTCATAAGTGGCCACTCTATTTTGAATAGGCCAAATCAATCCATCTTGAAACTTACTACATTTATCTTCTTCCTCCTGTACATACTTAGTAGCAAATCTAGACAAAGCAGTAAATTTAGCATCATACTCCCTCACAGACATGTTCCCTTGGGTTAAATTTATAAACTCCCTCAGCTTCTCCCTCCTATAGACCTTAGGGAAATACTTAACATACAAAGCTTTAATAAATTCATCCCAAGTAATAACATCAGTACCTTCCATCCTGGGCACTAAATGGTTGCTCGCTTCCCACCAATATTTCGCCTCTCCTTTGAGCTTAAACACAGCTAGATTCACTTTCTGGTTATCTGGAACCTTCATAACTGCAAAGATAGTTTCTAGATCCCTAACCCACATCTCAGCTTCTGTAGGTTCAACTGACCCTGAATATTCTGGAGGATTCAACTTCAAAAACTTCTCATGCATGGAATCTTTCATTTCCTTCCTTGCCCCTTTCTCAATCCTGGCCACAGTGTTTGATTCTAAATATCTAGCCTGTTGTTCTGCCATTTGTGCCATATTTCTTTCTTGTTGCTCTGCCATCCTCATCATTGCCTGCGCCATTATTTGCATCTCTGTAGGCTGCTCTTGCTCTCTAGCCCTTCCAGTAACACTTTGCTCTACTTCAGTATTCTCTGTACGAGAAGCGACTCCCTCTTCTCTAGGTTGTCCATTCCCAGGTTCCATCTGGAATTATCTGTAATACAAGAAAGTTCTAACATCCAATATAAACAGTTTATGATACTAAACTATTGGTTAGTATATAAACAATTCATAAATATAAAATCAACTAAATACTGCCATTTAATCGTCACACAATTCCAGAATTAATAACCACGCTCTGATACAACTAATTGTCACACCCCAAACCCAATATCCATACTAATCATTTGTTATTAGAATAATTGGATCATAATCTCGAGCCCATTGAAAATTTAATTCCTTTATCAATATTTTTTTTTTTTTGCATAATGAACATAATATTGTTCTTGTGCCATAACGAAGTCAACATCATAGTCATAATTAGAGATTATACAATACTATGATTAACTATGATCAACTCAATCCATACTAAATCAATATATATAATGTGTGAGTATATCAAAATCTTCAGTGTGACAACGATAAAATCTCCATACTTAAACCCCATCTCTTCTAACGGTGCAACTCTCAAAGTTATCGGTCATATATTATCCAAGCTGGCAGTGTACAAACCTGAAATTGTTAAAATATAAACCATAAGCATTAAGCTTAGTGAGGTACTCCTTCCCTGCAATAGAATAACAATTCTATATCGAATATGTGAATATAAAATCTGAACAATCCTGCCCATTGGCAATAACAAATCATCAATCATAAGATCCAAATAATTCTGCCTGTTGGAAATAACAAATCGTGGATCATAAGATTCAAATAATTCTGCCCATTGGCAATAATAAATCCTGGATATTTGAATATCCAAACAAATCCTGAATACCGAAGTATTCAAACCAATCTTGGATCATGAGACCCAAACAAATCCTGGATATTTTAATATCCAAACAAATCCTGAATACCTAAGTATTCAAACAAATCCGTTCTTAGAGCTATATTCATATTTATATATGAAACAAATCATAAGTACACTCACCTTGACAGTTTAACTGGATTTTCCCTTGCCTTTATTTGGTACTTGTTCAATCAGCTCTTATTCCCTTCCTATCATTCTTATAATATTAGTATCATCATAAGAATATTAATAGTCCAAATAATAACTTCAATCATAACTCAATTCATAAACATCATATTATTCAATTCAAATCATTCATTATAAATGAAGTCCCATCTAGACTCAGGTTCTGATATCTAACATATTCAAATTACAGACCAAATCTTCTTTAATTCTTCTTGGTAATCCAATCCTTATCATATCATGTTCCCAACACAAAAGACAGAACATAATTTTGAGTTTCCTAGAGCAAGATATGCCTATTTCTTTTCCACATAGCAAATCTGCCCTATAGGCTCTTTTATTGTTCATTCAATTTCCAGAAATTTTCATAATTTTTCTACATCATAAATTTATATGATATTTTACCCAACATCAGTAAACATATTGAAAAATCCATAATTAAAGTTTCATAATTTTTAAGGTTCATTTGCTATGTCAAGCAAAACATCGAACACATGGCGGGCATACTTTCACCCTTAGGGAAGATTTCATACCCGAATTTCAAACTCTCACCAAAGACACATTTATTAGTATTTTAATATGATTTTCCGATATGTAATACACATATTAGTCTAGGTTAATCTCAAACTGGAATCAATCAATTCCAGTAAGTATAGAGAAATATATGTAAGTTTGAATAAATAAGGTTCCTAAACAAAATAATCTCAAGGGTTTACACATTCAAGTTTACTTAAACTTGCATCTATCCATAAGTACATATCAAGACATGGAATTTCAGTAAAAAAATGATTATTTCAATCATTTAAATAAGTAATACAAATAAATAAACAAGATTTATGGATGGAAATACCTTAGGGGCTTTTACGTAATTTCTACGGATTTTTCTCCAATTTTCTCCTCACTTTTTCTTCCTAACTTCCTAATTCTCTTTCTTTAAGCTTAAAATCTATCATGGCTGAATTTGGATGAATAATGAGATATTTATAAGGGTTTTAAGTCGACCAAAGCCAACCTCCACCTCCAACCAATCAATTTAAGACACTTATTGGGCATAAGTGACAAATTTCCACTTAAATGAATGGACAAATTTACCCTTCGTTAGTAATTTCGGTATAACTTCTTACTCAGACCTCCGTTTCACACACCGTTTGTTGTGTCACAACCCTAACTCACCTGTATACAAATATCTAGTTTTCACCCCAAGTCAATTATTATTTTATAAAGTTCAAACTAGCCTTAAAACATGAGCATTCCTACCGAAAACTTCAAAATCTCACATTCGTAACTAATTCATTTTTCATGCTTTATGAAGCTAGGATTAGACTAAATATAATGACTTAACATTATATATACTAATAACATATTATCCATATCACATAGTCTAATCATGATTTAAATATAATTTATCATAATTATATTCGGGTTGTCACATAAAGCTTCATACTCTGCCACTGTTCGGTTCCCCTGTTTCAACATGATAAATTCTTCCTCTTTCTCTTTCCTATAAAGCCTTGGGAAATACTTTTCAAAGAACACCTTCACAAACCTCTCCCATGTAATTGGTGGAGGATTTGCTGGCACTACTCCCCCAATCATAGTAAGTAACCTCTCTGTAGCATCCCACCATAACTTTGCATCATTCTCCAATCTAAAGGTTGCTAACAAAACCTTTTGTTCATCTCGCACTTCCATCACCTTGAATATTGTTTCCATTTTTCGAATCCACCCCTCCGCCATTAACGGATCCGTAGTCCCAGTAAATGTTGGCGGATTTAACTTTATGAACCTCTCATGTAATTTGTCCCTATCCCCAACATGTTCTCCACCTCTTGCTTGTTCCATAAGTTGTGCCACAGCACGTAATATTCTTCCCACGTAATCAACAGGTTGTTGTTGCACCTTTTGTTCATCCACATCAATAGGTCTATGTCCTTGCTGACTATTAGGTACATAGGATGCCTTACCCTCTGCTCTATCATGCGGCTCGTGTGGATCCATCACTCACTGCAATATAATTAACTTAAACAAAATATAATAGCAGCAGTTTAATATTAACATTGTTAGTCAAAATCCAGGTGCATAACAAACTCACTTTCTAGTGTCCACTGCCAATATAGACCCTCACACCCTATCCAGAACCAAATAACCACGCTCTGATACCAAGTTGTCGCGCCCCGACTTAATTTTGTTAAACTCATCCTTTTAATTAGAGATAAACTTTCTTAAACAATTCTTTAATTTAAATCTCTAAGGAAAAATAGCATAAGAATTTTTTTTTTCCAAAGGTATGTGTAGATGAAAACATAACTGCCTTTACTTATAACTAATAAGTACTACATAACTTTACATAACCAAGATACTTAGTTTAATAATTACACAAAAGAAATCCTGATATTCAAACCATACTAAATATCCGTCACTCCCCCGTTTTAAGGTCCTAACTTGGCAGTGAACTCCAAATTATAAGCATACCTGAAACAAAACATTACAGGAGTGTAAGCTATAAAGGCTTAGTGAATGACCACATACCACACATATAACCAATTTGAATAACCATTTTTATTTTGTTCTAATGCTATAATCCAACAGGAATTATGAAACTCTCGTAAGCCTCGACCTGCCACAGTCCAATTAACCCGCCACAGTTATTAGGGACCACCACATCCCTTTATTAGGCCCGAGTACACAAACCTTTAAGTTGGATTAACAGGACCACCACATCCCGTAGGACCCACCACAGACCTTAACATTAGATAAAGGACTCACTAGTCCATATCATTATATAACATCTCTTAACATTTTTAATCATATGCATACGTTTCATAATTACAACATCACTCCCATAAACATTTTAACACGTGTGTTTAACTACACATTTCCATATGAAATTATAAGCATTTATATTTCATAAGGAAGGTAAATCATCTTGAATTTAGTGCTAAGATTAATACCAACTACTTCCTTGGTATGGTAGCATTAGTTTCTTCCCCACCTAACAAGTCAATGTCGTTAGTATTTGAATACACCGATTAATATCAAACCCAGTAATACATCACATCATTTGGTCAATCAAAAATAACTAAGGAGGAATTAAATATGACACTTCACATTTCTATAACACCCAATTAATTAGGGTTCTAACACAATTTACAGAATTTAATTACGAATTTGCTAGACAAAGTTATGTCCATTTTATTACAGCCTTTTCCAAATCATTTCTCAAGAAAAACAACAACACAACTTCAACTTCATGGAATTCTCATAATTTTTGTACAACATAACTTTCCATGATATTCCATTCAATATCAGTAAACACATTGAATAATACAAATTTAATGTTTCATAATTTTTAGGGCTCATTTTCTATGTCAAGCAAAACGTCAAACACCTGGTATGCATTATTGCTCCTTTAGGGCAGATTTGAAACCAAGACTTCAAACTATAACCAAGGGTTCATTCCTTGGTATTTTTATATAATTTTTGGATATGTTATACATGTATGAGTATATTTTAGTCTCCAACTTGAATCACTCAATTCCAATAAGTATTCCATGATTTATACCATTTTTAGCATAACTTGGTCAAAATACAACATTAAGGCATAACTTAACATTTTTAAGCATACATAACCTTGACCTTGAGTATAATTCATGGAAACATATAATAAATATGTTTTATCAGAAATATACATCATAATCATGAATTTTCTAAATAAAAATGCTTTACGAAAAGATGATGTAAATTTAGGACTTTAAAGTATGCATTTACGATCCTAGCTCCAATTATAACTTATGTTCTTAACCCATCCTTGTTCCAACACAATTAAGCAATATGGGTATCATTAAAATATATATCCAAATAAAAAATAAAAACATGATAAGTATAGAACTCATCCATGTGACCAACTTTGATAAAGATGTAATTACCTCACGAGGATTCCTTGATTTATAAAAAAAATTCAAAGATTTCTTCCTTAACTTTCTTCTCTTTCTCTCTCTTTAGGCAAAACTCTTGTTCATGGCTGAATTTTCTGAACAAAGGGTATGTTTTATGAAGTTTAAGTCGAACAAACCATCACCCACCCTCTAACCAATCAAAAAATAGCACATGGTGTGCTAATAAGACAATTGTCACTTAAGGAATGGACATATTTGCCCTTGTTTCGTACTTTTGCTATAACTTCTTGTACAAGCCTCCCTTTAACCCACTGTTTGTTGTGTTATAATATTAATTCATATATATACAACTTTCATAATTTATGTTTTCCCAAAATCATAAACTAATACGCCTAATTTGGGCTTCGAACAAGAAAGTAGCAATTTACCGAAAATCTCAAAACTTTCACATTTGGCAACCAAACATTGCCAATTTCGTATCAACGCCCTTATTTACTTTTATAAACATAATAATGCATTAAAAACATAATTTATGATGCATTAATCGCATAACTAATCATATGTTCTAAACATGGTATCCCCGATCATAAGCTCAATTAACACCTAATGTAAACAACACATATATCACATGAGCATGCATCCCCTAAACATGATAATTAACATGTTTAACACACATAACCAATCTATAACTTATAACTCCTAAGTTATAATTAATCATGTAATTAACCTTCCTAATCATGTTTTAGGGCCTTACATCAAGTATGAATTAAAGCATATATGGATTAGAAATCAAGGCAATGACTAAACAAAAATATCAAATATATGTATACATAATATATACCAAAGAGACTCAAGTACACATATATAGATACAAATACACAAATGACACACAAAAAATATAATAGGAGTCTTTCACACTTGTATGGCAAAAATGTGTCATATGAAAACGAAAGTGTTGGGGTGTGAACTAGTAACGATTAAATTTAGACCCAATCACTTAAAACGTGTTCACGGAGTTCTGAATTGGTTGCAAACTTCATCACATTTGAATATAACCTCATGTGACAATATAAATTGAACTCAATGAACAAACATATACAATGCATACAAGCCTAGCATATTGATGATTTTACAAACCAATAGAGTCATGACATGAAATACGCAACTAGGATAAACAGACATTGTGCAAACCGTTGACATACCATCCAATCTCCCTCAAAAGACATTTATTAATTTTGAATGAACATATCAATCAAACATAGGCCTTGCTAATTATTTTTCTTTTAATGCCATTTTTCTATTTTTAGGCCTTTGGACCACGTATTTCTTTTAGGTCCATTCCAAACGGTGGTTTACAATCGCAAAGGATTATTATTCCATTCGGAGCCCTTCCCCGTGCACATTTATATTTATCATGTTTTCCTTGTTTCACACAAATCTCATGTGCAAAGGATTTTGACATGCACTAGTCCTCCTAAGTCACAAATATGTAGATGACAAGATTGGAAAGAGAACACCTCACAAAGCTCAAATATACATATGAAGTTAAGTTTCAAAAGAGCTCGTGCATGTGTGAATAGAGGCATATAAAAGTAGAATCCTTTTAATCAATACAAAATACAAACTACTCCATAAAAATATGGTAAAGAACATTTTAAGGATTCACAATCTAAACCAAAAGTTCTAGCCACATGGAGAAGGGATTCAAAACACAAGTATATGACACATAAAGTGTGTCAAACTAAAATACACACAAAATAAAATCTTTTTGAGTTTTTGACATTTTTAACCAAAAATAAAAATCTATAGTCAAAAGGATAAACAAAAATCATTTGTATTTTTCATTAAGCTTAAATGAAACAAATAAAACACAAAGGAGAAAAAAATATCTTTTTGTATTTTTCATTTAATGCAAACAAAATAAAGAAATAAAATACAAAAGATAAACAAAAATCATTATTCTAGCATGTGATTAAGCATGGGGCATAAACTAGAACATGATTAAACAAGCATACATTTAGCATGTGGATATAGCATGAAGTACAAAAGCTAAAGTATGCAAACACTAACACATTCATCCTTTAGATTTAGCAAGGAAGGAAGTATGTGAAAGTAAATGAGAATTAAAAACCCTATTTTGTAAGGCAACCAAGTCGGATTTCCTAACCCAAATTAATGAAGAATGACAATCTTGGGGTGTAGGAACTTTAACTACTGTGGTTACTTTACGATGGGATTTTCTAGGAATTTGTTTAAGATCAAAACAAAATTTTCTAAGATGACCTTTTCGACCACAACGGGTACAAGTAAAATTACATCAAAATTTGGTACCTAAGAAATGATCTCGAAAGACTTTCCTAGTAGATTCTCCTAAAACATTGGTTTTGGCGTTATGAGTAAATTCATTACAAGTATTGAAGCCTAAACCACAAGTGTCATTTTTAATTTGGACCGTTCATAATATTTTATCTAATTTTTCTGAACGACACTCCAAATCAAATTTGACATTACTAGAGTCTTTTAATTTATTTTGCAATTCTAAAATGTTAGACTCTAATAAAACATTTCGCTCTTCAAAAGCAAGAAGCTCCTTTTTCAAAGATTCCATTAAATCCCGAAGGCTATCTCTCTCGCCTTCTACATATTCAAGCTTCTCTCGAAGAGTCCTCTCACATGTCCTAAGGTCTTCTACCAACATACTATTATCTACGACCTTGACACGTTCTTTCAAACTAGCTTCTAACTTCAAATTAGTTCTTTTCAATTTAATTGATTCTTCATATAATTCTTGAAAAGCATTTTGAAGTTCACTCACATTAATCTCTTATTCATTTTCACTCTCTATTTCTTCTTCACTCTCACTACCATCAAAAATAGGATATTCATAAACTTTGACCTCGGAAGTGTCATGTGTTTGAATATCATTATCGAAGCTCACATGACTAGCCATAAAAGCCACAAAGTTAGGCTTAGAGAGGGAATCGGGTCCCTCTTCCTTATCACTATCACTAAGGGTCGCATTATATGAAATGGGTCGTTTACCCTCTTTCCTTAGTTTAGTGGGGCACTCACAAGCCCTATGGCCATAACCCTCACAACCAAAGCACCTATTATACTCGTCCCTATTTAAATTTTCATTTATAGTTTTAGGGATTCTCTCGGCTTTGTCATTCTTATAAGTTTCAAATTTCTTAAAATCATTTTTAAATTTATCTTTGTTAAATTTAAGAAATTTTCTAAATTTCCGAGCAAACAAGGCCATGTCTTCCGAGTCACTATCACTCTCTCTTTCTACTACATGTTTAACCTCTTTTGGGGATTTTAAAGTAATGCCCTTTTCTATTTTCTTTTCAATTTTAGAGGGAAACATGTCTAGTTCATAGGTTTGTAAATCACCTACGAGCTCTTCTAATTTCATAGAGGCTAAAGTCGGTAAAGAATTTAAAACGGTCACTTTTGAAATAAATCTATCGGGTAGGGACCTTAAAATTTTCTTTACTACTCGGTTGTTGGGTATTTTCTCTCCCAAGTTAAAAGATGAATTAACAATATCGGAAAGTCTAGCATAAAATTCATCAAAAGTTTCTTTATCGTTCATTTTGATGGTTTCAAATTGAGTGGTGAGGTTTTGGAGTTTCGAAGCTTTAACGACACGTGTACCCTCATGAGTGAGTTGCAAAATATCCCACGCTTCTTTAGAGGTCTCACACGTCATAATACGTCGGAATTCATCCGGTGTGACTGCGCTAAACAAGGTATTTAAACCACGGGAATTAAAATTTGAAAGTTCAAATTCACCCTCACTCCATCTATCGGCCGGTTTGGGAACACGTTCATTTTCTACTTAATGAGTTGGTGGAGACCACCCGTTAACAACAGACATCCAAACCCTCTCATCGATAGATTTTAGTGCCGATTTCATTCGCGCTTTCCAATACGCGTAGTTAGAACCATCGAAAATAGGAAATTTTGAAAATGGGGAAAATTCCATTTTAGCCAAAAATAGTTAAAAGATCTTTAACGAAGTAAATTATCGTTTTTGGTCCTGATACCAATTTGAAAATGCCCCAAGGGCCCCCGAATTTAAAATCCTTACACTTAAAATCAATTTCCTTATTGAAATAGATATGCGAAAGCGTAAAGGTGATGGTTCAACTTAAAAACAATTTTAAAAATCTATTTCAAATTAAAATTAAGCACAAGTGAAAATTAATTAAACACACACACTTATGTTAATTTCACTTAAACCAATTAGGATAAAACATTTTGAACAAATGACTTGAATTAAGTAAACATTACCCAAATTTAATTATGCACCAAATTAAATTAAAAGTGATTTAAAACAATTTTATCTTCTTTACCTAAGCATACGTTCTAGATGATATTGCAAGATAAAATAAAACAAGAAATCACTACGCCGCGATGTACGAGGAAAAACCCAAGACGAGAAACAACCTCGGACGGCCCTAGCCATAAATTCACTAGATACGATTTTACAAATACAAGACAAAATACTTACATCACATGACTCAATCCCTCTCAAGACCCAATGCTTCTTCTTGTAGACACCTCTTCCTAGTGGATAACCTTGGAGCTCCACCGCGGTCTCGGAATCCACCGATAGGACTTTATATGGTTACCGTCACCCGAACTAGGAGCCTTTCTCCAAGAGGGTAAATCAATGTAAATAACTTCTTCTTTGTGGGATTTAGAAGCAAACTCAAACACTCTCTTCAATTCGGTGTAGAGATAAACCCGGTGCCAAACTCCAAGCAAGATGTATATATATATATATGAACTTGGATGAATAAAACTATGGGTGAAAACAAGAGTGGTAGATGAATTTTACTTTGAAAAATATCACTCAAAACTTGATCTTTTTCTCTTTATCATTTTTCTCTCAAAACACTCTCTAAGAGTTAGAATAATATGAAAAAGATAGATTAAAAATATGGTTTCCCGCACATTGATATTCAGCAAAAAGTAGTGGGGTAAAACCAAGTGGGAAAGTGGGCAAAACTGCTTAAAACTACCAAAAATATGTTCCCGTCAAATCTAGTTCGAATGACATTTCGTTCGAATGACATGCTCATTCGAACGAGTCTTCTAACAAAGTTCCAATATGAACTCGTTAGAAGCTCGTTAGAAATCTCGTTAGAACGACCATCTCGTTCGAACGACATTTCGAACGAAGTTCCAGTATGCCATAATGGGAAGTCGTTGGCAATCTCGTTCGAACGACACTTCGAACGAACTCACAGATTGTTCAAAAAATTATTTTTAAGCCCAGCAACATTATATACTTTATATATAAGTTTTAATGGAGAACATCTTAAAACAAAACACAGTTTTAAAACCTAACACCCAATATAAACTTGTTCCAAGCTCCTATATATTCATAAATGCATTCATACCTTAGGAGCATGGAATCACTGTTGATGACATTGAAATGAGGCACATAAACCATGGCATTTTGATAAAGCTTTAGACACTTGGCTGCTACGTCATCAACAAACACGTCATAGGCTTGAAAGATGATCAATATACTCTATCCTATGACTCAAACGTTTTTGTACGTAATTGAGCCAAAACAACAAAGGACTCAATTGAAAATTTGTGTCCTTACAAAAACTTAACATGGAAGTTCTTAGGTTTTTAAAAGAAAATTGGGTTTTCTGTAAAGTCGTTCGAACAAATCTGGTCTCTCGTTCGAGCGAGATTCCCAGATCGTTCGAACGAACTTTCTAACGAGGTTTATTTCTATTTTATATTTTCTCGTTAGAAATGTCATTTGAACAACATCATTCGAACGAGGTAATTTTGTTTGGTTAAGTTTTTTGTTAGTGATTTCGTTGGAAAGAAGTCGTTCGAACGACCTGGCAGTTTTTCGACAGATTTTTTTATAATTTTCCCACTTTTCCACCACTTTTTACCAGTTTACAAAGGTGTGGGAACGAAGTTTTTTAGGAGACTTTTTTATAATTTCCAATGGCTTTAGAGAGAAAAATACTTAGCCAAAAAGTCTCTTTATTTTTGTTGAAATCAAATGATTTAATCTTTACTCACAAACACGTTTACACCCATATAGTTGACACGTTTACACCCATATAGTTGACTTTGATCCAAGTTCCTATATATATATATATATATATATATATATATATATATATATATATATTTGTTTGAGATCATCCTGTTGGCACCGGGATTCATTCTCTACCCCAAAAGGAGAGAGTTTCCTTCGGAGGATTTCGGTTGTTGATTCATGGTGTGCATATAGAGGAGGGCTTTGTGTGTGGTTGATGGTAGTTTTGCCCCATCGGCGAATTTCGAGACAACAGTGGATTATAGAGTTGTCAACTAGGCAGAGGTAGAAGAACGAAGAAGGGTCAAGGCTTGAAAGGGAGTCAAGTCGAGGAAGTAAGTCTTTTGTCGTGTCTTTTGCAAAATAATATTTAGTGGACTTGTGGCTGGGGAGTCCGAGATTTTTTTCCCGTTCTGGGTTTTCCATTTACATCGTGGTCTTATGGTTGTGTGTTTATTTTATCTTGCAAAATCACGTAGATGCATGCTTTGGTTTAATAAGATAAAATTTGGTTTAATCACAACTTTTGTGTAAATTAGTGCTAGCTTAAATTTGGGTAATTTTAATTTAATTCAAGTCAATTAATTTAATTTAAAAATATTCATGATTAGTTAGTTTGGCATATTTAGAACTTGAATTAATTCTTATTTAAGTGGAAATTTAAATATTTGTTTAGTTTAATTAATTTTAATTTTGAAGAAATTTTGCGAACCATCTCATGTTGAATTTAAAAATTGTGGTATCAATTGCATATCTTATAATTTAAAGGAAATTCGCACTCTCAAACCGTGGCAAAGCCTTTGCACAAAAGAGTGGCAAAATACCCATTTTGGTATTGTGAATTACGAATCTATGGAATGATGACTGTACAGGTGGCCGAGATAGTATCCCAGGCGATCAATGCAGCTATGACAATCATGGCTATTCATTTTCCACAACCCCAGCCGCAGCTGCTAGTGGAACTAGAGATCTAGTCCCAGCCAAGGACATCAACTTGGCAGAGAGCTAGAGAGTTGTTCCAGAAGGGTCACCCGCCCGAGTTTCAGAGTAACTCTATTGTAGTTGAGGCTGTCAATGGAAGAAGAATACACATCACCCCTTGCTCATGTTGGAGTGTAGTGAGACAAAGAAGCAAATGTTATCTACTTTCAGACTAGTTGGAGCAGCACTACAATGGTGGGAGTCAGTTATCACCACCGAGGAGAGAGATATGATGACGATTACTGAGTTTTGGATTTTATCGCAAGTATTTTCCACCAGCAGTGGAGATCGAGATGCGAAAGAAGTTCAGTAAGGTGAACCAAGGTGATCACTCCATGACATAGTATGAGGAGGAGTTCAACCGTTTAGCTTATTTTGTGCCAAACAAGGTGAGTAACGAGGAGCAGAAGAAAGCAAGATTTATAAATGGATTAGTCTGGAGAATTAGGCAGCAGTTGATCGACAACCAGCATTGGTGACATATACGGACGTCATCAATTCTGCATTATTACACTTACAGGATTATCGCTTCCACGTAAAGGAAAGCAAGAGCAGAGGTGAGACCAGTCAGTAGGGCAAGATAGGTGGGGGTATTGTTAGCGGAGCACGGCAGAAGAATGGCAGGTAGCAGGGACAGGACCCCGGGCAAGGGAATTCTGCCAAGAGATTCAGATTTGGGGGTTATCGACAGGATGACCAGGATTTTTGACAGGGCTAACAGGGTCCCGATCGGCAACAGCACTTTATTCCTCAGGGTCTCCAGGGCCAAGGGAATGGCAGGGGAGGCCAGCAGGGATAGGATCAGTGGCAGGGAGGATTTTCTAGAAAGTTTTTCTTTTTTGGAGAGGTATATCACATAAATAGAGATTTCCCTGAAAGAGGTAGGGGCAACTAGAGGACGAGATTCTAGATGTACAACCACTACAGCACTTTATGGGTCAGTTCGGACGAGAGAATTTTGACCACGGACCCAAGGACTAGGCAAAGAAACTAAAGTATGGAGGTAAATTCTCTTTTTATCCTATGAGCATGGGTATGTTTTGAGTGACATTGGGGGGCATCACATCATAAGATTGTTATCACTAGGATTCACGAGTGAGCCGAATTTAGTGGGTGCGTTGGCCGTAATAGCCATATTATGTATATATAATTACCGTGGGGTAGCAAAGTTCTTGGGTGTTAACCACGAGAGAGTGGGGGTGTACACTAAGAGGACGTTTGCATGTACGAGAGGTTCCTGCTTTTGAGAATTAAGGAAGTAGGATGAATGATTTCCATAGTTCGGCGGGTTAGCGATGGTTTGGAGCTATAGTGCATAGTTATAGTAAGACTTGGTGTTCGTGGTACCAACGTATTGATTATTTTGCTAAGTATCACCTGAGGTAGGGTCTAGCTTATATATATGAGTATATTTGTTAAACGTGTTGCATAATTAACTTATTATAATATGCCTATATTGTTAATTTTGATCTCGGGGTGTAGGGACGTTTAATTCAAGGTGGATAGGCTTATTTTCGAGCGAGGAGATATAGCTCGAGATTTATTTTATGCTAAGAAACTAGTGATAGGAAGGGCACAGTATTGTATGTTCTCTTTTGTATCATAAGAGTGGGCGTGTATACTTTGTGCCAAGAGATGGGTATTTGGGGGTGCGTGCTATGGACTGAGGGTCTAACGCATCTCAACGATCGGCTATGTTGGGTAGTAGTTTATCGGGGGGTTCCTTATTCGGATTTCACATTGCGAGATTTACCACACATGAAACTTAGCGAAACGTTGGAAGTGGGGAGATGTTTGGTCATTAGTACATGGGTTTGGGTACCTCAATTATTATACATATATGTAGTTATAACTATGAGTTGAAATTTATATTACAGTTTAGGCTAGTAGAACCAGGTATCATTTGTGCGGATGAGCATGGGTACAGGGTGTATGAGCGTCCTAGTTAATAAATTTAATTTTAAAATAATTCGCGAGTAGAATTAGTAAAAATAGGTGTAGCGATCATAAGGGTAGGTGATTAGGGAGCTAGTCAAGACTTGAAGTACTAAGCTTATCTTAATTTCGAGGAGGAAATTTCTTTGTAAGGGGGGAAGTATGTAACACCACGTAATTTTGAGGAGATTGGATTTAATTATTTTTTGGTGAAATAGAATTTATTTAAATTTGGAGAAATTTAAATTTGTGATTGGGAAAAAAAATTTAAATTGGGGGTTTTATTTAATTTAGTGAATTGAGATCTAATTAATTCGGAGCATCACATGTGTCCCATTTTGAGGACAAAATTGGATAATGTTATAAAGTAATTTGGATGATAATTATGAGTGCAGGGTTGATTCCAAAAAGGTCAAGATAGTTGAAAAAGATTACCCGAGGTAATAATTGGGTCTCGGGGCATTTTTAGGCATAACCGGGCTCACTCGAGAGTGTTTCGGCAATTTTAATTTAGCCACATGTCTAGTTACGGGATAAGCATTAGAAAATCTAAATTAAGAGTTTGGGGAACACACAACTCTATAAGAAAATTATTATAAATCCCAAATTAAAGATGATGGGTAGACACGACTCAAAAGGAAAACCTAGTTCTGCAGAGAAGAAAATAGGGTTAACTTTGGGAGCTTTGGGGAGACAAATACATCATCTTCATCAAAGGAACCAGACTCTACATATCATATACAGGCAACTGATTAAATTGCTTCAACATAAATTTGTGATAATCAATTCATATCATAGTAGATGTAAATCAAATTCGTTTTTGGGTGAGTTATCGCTTGGAAAACGGGTGTTTATGGATTTGGGGGTGTTTATGAATTGGGCAGTTTATATAGATTAAGAGGGAAATTAATGTTGTGTTATGAATCAAAAAGGGTTGATATCTATTTATATTGGTGGACAATTAATCTATGAGGTTTGATTTGAAGTTTGGAAATCACAATTGAGGAAAAGATTGTGGGAAGAAATTGTGAAATTATTTGTTTTGAGTATGATAAATTGAGGTGATTAGGGGTTAGATCCATTTAATTAAATTCGTTTACGAGATAGATATGTGTTGTAAATTTTATACGCAATTTGAAAAAACAATAAAGCTTGGGGGAGTTGTTAATGGCGGACAGGGCGAAGTAGGAAGACGAAGGGATGGAAAACGAAGAAGGTCGTTTGAACAACGAAGTCGTTCAAACAAGATTAGTATTTCATTCAAAAGATATTGTTTTCTCATTCAAACAACCCTAGATTTTGGACATGGATATATATTTTTTCGTTACGAATGTGTGGCCGCCAGTTTCATAATTTTCTATTTTTTTTTAATTAGTTATGATTTTCTTATGGAAGGGTGTCTGAAACCAAAATTCTTTGGGAGAAATTGAATATGGATTATTTAAGGATGTTCGTAGATGAGTGTAGGACTCTGAAAAATATTAAGGAACATTATTTTTACCTTGTAATTGGATGAGAATGAATTCGAGGCATGGATTTAGGAGTGTTTAGGATAAACAACACTCGAAAATATATGAACGGATTCGAATGGAAATTTCGGTTGAAATTAGGATATGGGCTTGATTGAGATGCTCTTAGTATCTTGAAAAAATATGAATGGAAGTTAATATTTATTAGAGTTTAGAGTCGGGAAATTGGCTCGGATATTTTAGGATAATGTTACGGGATTTAGGCAGGGATTAACCGAGTTTAAATTAAATATATATATATGTGGTGATTGTGTAGTATATATATATATTTGTATGCTTTATAAATATTGGTGTGAATAATATTTATAGGAATACAGGAGGTTGCACGATGTGGGTGAATCCCCTAGCTAGTGAATACAGGGTGAGTATAGTCCCCAGGCCATAGTTGTCCAGGATTTTATTGAGTGATTTATTTTTCAGGACGAGACGCTTTGAGTATGATTCAGTCTCACGGGCGGGGATCTATGGTCGCCTCCGTTACGTTTATTTAGTTTCACTAATTCGGGGAGCTAATCGGGTTGGGGTGTCCGGGTGGATGAGTATACCTGGGATGATAGCATTTTAGAGAATATCTGGCGAGTGCATACTCGGGAGGATGGATATATATATATATATATAATATATGGCATGTGTGTGAATGTTGTAACATATGATACGTATATATTGGTGAAGATATTTATATATGGGTGGAATACATGAAGTGCAATTTTATTGAGTGTATACGTATATAAGAAAGTAGATATTTATATATGGACGAATTACATAGAGTAAAAGGGTATTACTTGTATATAACTAGTGAGACTATTATATTGTGCGTTTTAAGAGGATTAATTAAGTTAATGTGATAAATAACTTATGAAGTAAAAGTACGAATTACTCGGGCTAGACTAGAGTGTTAAGGAGCTTCAGAAAAAGACAAGTTAGATGGGGTAGTATAACTAGGAGTGTTAGAAAGAAGCGTTACGTGTGCACTTTAGATGAGGGGTGAGTAGTATCTCAAGTGAGTGTGACACTAGCTTAAATATGAAGAGCATTCATGCATTTTAATTCACGCGCAAAATATTTTCAAAAGGATTTGGGTTCTGACTCGTACTTGCAAAATATTTTCAAAATATTTTAGGTTTCCAACCACAGGGATGCCAAACTTGATGATCTATTCTAGGGATGCGTAGGCATAGTAGTCGTGGATGTTGCAAGATTTGGACTTAGTCGCTTAAGTCATTTTATTCCTAGTGTAAGAAGCAGCTCAGTATTTCATTTGGGCATGTTACCCCAGCTATTTTTATTTTAGTCAGACTTTGAACTCAGTTTATATATTTCTGTCGGATTATTATAATGGATTTTAAATTTTTTTTGTCGATGGTTTATTCGGCCAGTCATTCCTTAATTTATTCAGTGTTGATTTAGACTCATTGATTGTGTGAATGTTTTAATTTATATCTATAGTGTTGTTGTTGTTTAATAAAAAAATAAAATTTTGACATCGGCTTTTTAAATACTAGGTGGTTAGTAAGTTTTAAAAGGTTTTAGATAGTGACGCTAAGAATGAACCAGATGAGAAACCTTTTTTAATTTAATAAAGGACTGATCACCCGGTATTTAATTAGGCGAGGTGTCACATGGAATTTCCTAATTATAACAATTTTGATATCTTCCTTAATGGTTTTATGTACTCTCATTCCAATTTCAGTGCCCTTTTTTTACACCTCTTGAGTATTTTTCAAGACTTGATGGTGGGTGCAGCACATCTCTTAAGAAAAATTCTTTAGTATAAACACACATATTCTTAGGAATCAAGCATTTTCATATGCATCTAACAAAATTTTCATTTCGTTGTCAACTACATAGTGCAATCACCTTTTTTTGCCCGAATTTGAAAGTGATGGTATATAATCCAAAATTCCTAAAAATCAATATTTCAACTCAAAATCTTAAATATTTTGAAATTTTCATTTTTAGAATATTTAGAGAAAAAAAATTAATATTTTGTACTCAAAAGTGTAAAAAATACAATTATCCTAAAATTAATTTCCCTCCTCCCATTTGCATAGAGACTCTAACACAGCACAAATCTAATGGTTGAACTTATTTTTCTTCTATACAATCACCCATATCCTCACTGAAATTTAGAAGAAATAATCCACGAACTTGAACCAAGCATGCCTAACCAAAGCCTGTATTGAATGTAACGACTCATGTATGTCAGCGGGATTACTTTTCACATGGGTAAAGCAGGGTAGAGACTTCAAAACTATGAAAATACCAACACTATAAGATGACGTATACTACCAAAGGAAAAGGTAAACAACGATTGTATTATCTTTGCTTTAGTGAAAGTAAAAGTGCACTTGCGGTTGGACACCCCCTTTCAGAAAAGTAAAGGTTTTATCTAGGGAGGGCAACGGCTCTGCTTTTGTGTAATTTGGCACAACTCTAACCTCTCAGCCTGAAACGAAAAACTCAAACTCGTCCTAAAATAACACTTAAAGAAACTCGAACCCCGCCCAGCCCACTAATAAATATATCTAAATTTAAGAACTTTAATATTATTAATAAACGTCATACTTGCAAATTTATTTATATAATAACAAATTTAAAAATAATCATGTTCTATCATATTTTTTCAGAAAAATTAACATTCAACAATATTTTTCAAATCGATCCAGAAATTAGAACCCGTACAAGTGGTTCTCACTAGAGACACTTTGATGGAAAATGTTAAATATATTCCAAACGGTTCACACAATGTGTATCGATTTGGTACCTTCTTTTGTAGTTTATTTTTTGGGGTAAAAACATTATCCTTTTAAACAATAGCCCTATATTTAAATGTATTTTTTGTCAAATAGTTGTATAGGTTCTGGGAAAATTTGGAAAGGCATAGAACTGGTGGGATCCGGGAAGAAACAGAAAAAGGCTATGTTTGCATGTCATATCCTACATTATTGTCATAAGTTGTTTATATGTCTTGGCACCCCTTCTGTGTTTGGGTCTGTTGATATTCTTCATGTTGATACTCGTTAAAAGCACTGGCAAACAAGCGGATTGGGTCTGTAATGGGCGGGCCTACTTTGGGTCGGGCTAAATGTGGGCCAAAACTATTTTTGGGTCGGGTTTGGGCAGGGCTGGGCCCTTTTTTTTTACAGCTTTTTTGAACATTCAACTAAAATACTAAATAAAAAATCAACTTAAAATGTCTCAACTAATTCCAGTAAATAAAACCATTTAACTAAAATACTAAATAAAAAATCCACTTAAAATGTCTCAACTAATTCCAATAAATAAAACCATTTAACTAAAATGCTAAATAAAAAATGTCCAATTTAAGTCCACCAAATAAAGCATAAAAAATACAACAAACAATAAAAATGTCTAATTTAAGTCCAATACAAACAAATAAAATTGTTCTTAATATAAGTCCACATATTAATTCTAGGCTATTACAATGTCACATAATGGAATCTACAAATCAAAGCAGCGCACATCAATCCCTATAAAAAAAAGTTATTTATGTGGTAAAATTGAAAAGAATTGGCTAATAACACAATAGCATACTGAGTAGTTTAATTAATTACCTCAACATCGTCAATTCAATTTAGTTAAGATGTGCACTCAACTCATGCACATTATTCCCTGCGAAATTGATAAACAAATAAATGAGTTACTAAAAAAATATTAACGTAATAATCAATTTTATTAATTAGCTAAACATCATCAATTTAATAAAATTAATAAATAAATAGACGAGTTATCTCACCAACGCCCTTGATCTTGTGCAAGTCGTTCAATAAGAGATGAAAAATCCTTAACTAGATCAACATCCGAATTTTCTAGAGTTGAATTCATGCATTTAATATAAACAAAATGATTTAATATATATTAAAAGATATATATAATTAAAACAAATATCATAAATTACCTGGCACACTATACAACTAGTCTCTGGTGCAAACCGATGCTTCAGTATTACTAGGAAAAATTGAACTATGATACTTACTAATTATATGACCACCAATGCGAAAAGCATATTCAGAAGCGACACTTGTAATAGGAATGCTTAATACATCACATGCCTTTTTATAAAGATTCGGGAAACGAATTGTGTTATCTTTTCAATAACTAAGAATGTCTAACCGAGCGTGTTGCTTTCGATCAAGTCCGGTCTCTATAAGGTAAGTGTATGACTGAGATTTAACTCTTGCTTTGACCATAATGTAGGCTTTCAAACGCATCAAACTCCTAAATGACATCCACATTTAATAAATTTGAATGATAATTATATCTTTAAAAAATTAAAATAAGTGAATAAACTTACATCCATTTCATCAATTATATCTTCGTTCACACAATCGGAGCTTGAAACTAATGTATGATCATGTGCTGAAGTAGGAGGGAATATATTTACGTACTCTTGAAAGAGCATATATAACTTCTCCCGAACAATTTGATTTTTCTCCAAACTAGTCGCGGGACACAATTTGTTAAAACAACATTCAACATATTGTAGCTTGTATTGAGGATCCAAAATAACGGCAAATGATAAAACCATGGCATAAGATTAGCAATATTTGTCATATTTGAGTTTCATTTGATGAGCATTTCATCTGAATTTTTCATCTCTTTAGTCAGGAGTAATTGTATCCTCCAAACAAAAGAAAAATACAAATTCGCGGTTAGATATTTAGTTCCAGAGAAATACATTGTAATCTCATAGAAAGGTTTCAACAACCTAGTGATTCGATCAAACTTAGTCCATTATTCATTGGTTGGGCATGTCTTGAATTGGGGAAAAATTGATTGAAGGCGATCAAATGCACAAGTGCGCTCTCAAGCATTAGATACGTAGAGTTCCATCTAATTTGCATTCTTGTCGAACCTTCTTTCTACAGTCCAACGAAAGACTATATATACACTTGGAAAATTTTATTTTTCTGCCTTCAGTTCCCCTGACAAACTTCATGGATTCTCGAACGTTGTGTATGGATTCAGTGATAACTTTCCAGCCAATTTGCACTCTTAGATTCAAAATGTGTGCACCACATCAGATATGAAAAAGCTCATCGTCACATATTGACGAGTTGGTTAAACGTTGATGACATTTTAAAGTTTCTACAAACCCGTCATTATATTTAGCATTATCCAATATAATAGAAAATATTTTCTTATCAATCCCTCACTATTTAAATAGATGGATGATTTGTTGTGCCAATATAGGTCCACTATGTGGAGGGGGCACGACGAAAATTCAATATCCATTTTTGCAAAATTGAATTATCATCCACGTAATGAGTTGTAAGGGACAAATATCCATCTATGGCAATAGACGTCCGCGTATCAAAAGTTAGACATACTTGACTAGGAATTGAGCTAAGACAATGCCTAATCATTTCCTTCCCTATATCAAGTAATTTTAACATGTCAGACTTGGTTGTGTTTCTTGAAATATGAATTATTTCGTTATGTAAATAGCTAATCAAGTCACGAATTCCTTCATATTCCACAAAGCTATATTGTAAATTGTGTTTCACTAGTGCTGAAGCCAATTTCTCAATAAACATATCCTGATTAAATTCATGTGTAAGCTCTTTTTCACATTTTAAATAGTGGCGTAACATGCTACTTGTGCCGGATTTATTTTCTGCAACATAAACAACATCACACCTCGTACATTTTTCCCTTTGTATCCCATCCTCCCCGATTGGCAATAGTTAAAAATCCTCCCAGACTACAGAACTGTTTCTCCTAAAAGGTTTGTTACTAGCGGTAGAATTTTGCTCACTATTTTCCGACATCAATTTTGTTTGAAGAATAACCTAAATAATGGTTAATTAGTTAAAAATGATCATTTAATTAGTTATAAAATGAATAAATAAGTCATTATTTAAATCAGTTAAAAAAAATGAACAAAGAAGTCCAACTGTAAATATCCAAAAATGAAAAAAAAAAAAAAGTCCATTTTAATTAGTTAAAGAAAATTTTAAGAAAAAAGACATTTTTTTATGTCAAAATTTGTCAAAAGTAAAACTGAACTCCAAAAATGTCTTTTGTTTATTATTTTTAATAGGATAAAAATAAATTCACCATTTTAATTAGTTAAAGAACATACACATCCGACAAATAATATACAGAAACATACAAAAAATGAAAAAAAAATTGGTCCAGCGTGAAAGAATATACGGAAAATGAAAATGAAACATACAGAAAATGAACAAATAATATACAGAAAATGAAAAAAATAAAAACTGGAAACATACAAATCCGGCATGAGAGCCAGCAAGAGATCCGGTGTCAAACTCCTGCTCCTGCTCCGATTCTCGACCGTGGTAAATCTCCTACTCCGACGTCAAGCTCCTGCTCCAGTTGTCAATCGTGGTCAAGCTCCGGCATCAAGTATACTATGTACGACTGAAAATAGCTTCGGCTCCATCGTCAAGTATACTACGTACCGTTGTTTCCGGACAGAAGGCAACCAAAGAGCAACAAAAGAGTTTATGGAAGAAACGGCAGAAAATTTAGGTTATGTTGTAAACAAAAGAGGTCTCCACATAAAACGGCTAAAATATGATGGGTTGTGTTGGACTTGTATTTAGGCCAATAATTTTAAAATATACGCCCCATATTAATTCATAGTTATAAAATATGAGGACCATATTTTAGTGTTTGGACTAATATGGGTATATTAGTTAAATGGGTTGCATATTGCTAGTGCTACTTGTTCCGTTTGGAATTTTTAATCCTATTATGTAGATGTAGTAGTGGCAAAATGCATCCCAAAGAATAAAACAACCCATATTAGTCCAGTCATTTAAATATGGGGTCCATTTTTAGAAGTTATGAGTCAACTATGGGCCCATATTTAAAAGTTAGAGTCAAATATGGGGCTCATATTTTAAATCTATGAATCAAATATGGAGTTCATATGGAGTTCATTTTCAAAAGCTATGAGTCAAATATAAAACCTATTTTTAAAAGTTAAAGAGTAAACTGTATTTTTTTGTACATATATTTGGAATTATAATACTTATTTGGAAGTAAAAAAAGGGTTGACCTAACCCATATTTGGCCTACTCATATTAGGACCAACCCATATTTAGCTCAACCCATATTTAGCCCTCCCACATTAGTCCCAACCCATAGTTATTCCACTAATATGTACATATTTTTTTGGTACCATGTTTGATCGTGGATTTATAATATTTGTATGGTAGCAATGCCCTGGACATTAGGTATAAGATATGCATGCTAGGTGTTGGTTGTCACTTGCGATATTTATGTTCATTATCAAGGTGCCATTGTATTATTTATTTTCTTACCAAATCAACATGCAATTGTAGGTGACACGGTATATGACATGAATGCTAGGTGTTTGTCTCACAAGCTTTAGTTATCAATTTATGATGATAAGGTGCTTACATGTTCACGAGATTAGTTTTGAATAAAAAGGGAGAAATTTTAAATTGATTATGAACTTATGGTAATTCAATTTTAGGATATTTTGAAGTGATGATATTGTTATTATGATGTAAATTCAAACATGTTATGTCCATGTTCATTATCCCTTTGACACGGTATTTAACACTTAGTATATAACATCCATGCTAGTTGTTTATCTCACATGCTTTAATTGTTGAGTTATGATTAGGGATCTAAATCGAGTTGGGTGAGTCGTGAAATATCTTACTCATATTCAAGCTCGAGCTCATTTCAAACTAATGTTTTCCACCTAAGTTTGAACTCAAATCATAAATAACGGGATTCGGGCCCGATTTTGGGCAGGCCAGATATCATTTTTTTTTTTAAGTTTGGACTAGTGTTTTTTTTTTCTTGTATTTTCATCGTGGAGAAAATGTACGCACTAAAATCTAATTGATATTCCATAAAATAAAATATATAATTATGAAATGTATTGAATTAAAACAAGGGAAGTAAGAGTGAAACCCTACGAAGGCCAATTAAATTTCATACATATATAATTAGCTAACATAAATTTGTTATATTATATAAAATCATTTATTTAATTACATATTCAGAGGTCAGGCTTCGGGCCCAATTCCAGCTTGGCGAATAGCCTGAAATTCATTCGGGCTTGAAATTTTAGCTCAGGCTCGGCTCAGGTCAAACTCAAATAAAGCTTGGCCCGAAAATAGAAGGCCAAACGGACGAGCTTTGGACTTGCCCGGCTCAATTTATAGGAATAGTTATAATAATATGATTGTATGCATTGACTATTAATGAGACTAAGGATTGAAAAGCTTGTTACCCTTGATTCTCTAAAATATAAAAATTCATATGCTTCGCCCAAGTATGTAGTTTATCGAACCATGCATGTATATGGGGATGACAATTTTGAAAATGAAACGACAACATGATATAACTGGAAACAAAATTAATAGGAAACTGACACAACAGTTCGTCTTCATGTCGAATTTTTTATACTCATACTCGTGTCTTGTCGTGTTCAATTTTGGCCTTAAAATTAACTCCAATTAGATACGATAGTGACCCAATATAGAATCAATTAAAGACACGATATAGATTCTATTTAGACTCACTATCGACCTCATTTAGACCCATTATTGACTCAATTAGACCATTGTCAACCCATTTAAAAGTTAAAATAATTAACCCATTTAAGTTAGTCTCAACCCACTTGACTTCTTAGAAGTTAAGCCTAAAACTAAAAATAAATCCTAAACCCACTTACAATATGCACTCAAAAATAAGCAAGCGGCATCCCTTCCCTCCCTCACTCTCAACCTTCCGCTCCTCCTCCTCCTCCTCCCCTCCCTCCCTATCATCATTCTCTCCCTATCTGCCCCTCCCTCCCCCTTGTCATTGTTGACCCCCCCCCCCCCCCCCATGTCACTCTCAAACTTTGACTCCACTATTTGCGCGCTTTATTCCTCTGTCGGAACCATTTGAAGGGGAAGTGATTACATCATCATTTAATAGGGAAAATTTGCTAAATAAGGTTAGTATTGGAATATTCTCTTTTTCTTATTGATAAAAAAAATTGAATAAATGTTTTTGTTGATTGGTTGCTGAAAAAATTTAGAAGGGGTAAAATTTTAATTTCTCACTAGTTGAGGAAAATTTGATCAAAATTAAGTGGATTTTCGTGTCGAGTCATTCTAATTGTGTCCAATTGAACAATATTTACTTATCATGTTTATCATGTCATATTGTGTTTTAAACGAGTCATGTTCGGGTTAAGGGAAAAAAATGTTATCATGTCATGTCGTGTCGTGTTCATGTCGACTGAAATCTTATCATGTCGGGTCGGATCAAAGGAAAATAAGACCTGTTGACTCGAATTGGCATCCCTACACGTATATAGTGTGTGGAGTTATAATTTGGAGACCCACTTTCATGGTGGTGACTTTCCCACCTGATTGGATGGAACATTAAAAACACTTTCATGGTGACTTTCCCACCTGATTGGATGGAACATTAAAAATAGTGGAACTCACTGCAACTACTTATTTTTTATTTTAATGTTTCAACTGATCACGTGAGAGGGTCACTACGACTCAAGTTGATAGTGAAAAAATTAACGTGAATTGAAAATATATATATTCAATTCACATTTATTATTAATATAAATTGTTATTAAAAATAATTACTAAATTATTATTATGAGAATATCGATTACTTAGATAATTAGTTAGTTACCAATTTTAATTGGATTTTCTTTTATCTTTTTGTTTCCTAATTAAACTAGGATGATCGGTCAACAAGTCTATGTTTTATTGTAAATAAGACATTGGCCTCCTTCCATTGTAGTCAGAATTATTGATATAACGAATTAAATTGAGGGTTGAGAGGAAAAGCCTAAATTGTGCGTTTTTGTTATTCCATTGCATTTCCATTAGATGTGGTATCATAATTACATTCGTTCCTGATTTTTCACACAATTTTGTATCAATCGTATGTGTGTATATCGAGGTTATGAGCTATGGCAAGAGCTCGAGGCAACTTATCGTGCAGCGTGTACTCATCGATAATCAATGCTCTAAAACTAGCCACCACAAGTGGAGTGTTGTTCATCCATGAACGAACCCTCATTTCTTAAGGTTTAAGACATTTATCAAAATCAACTAACGATCCCGAAAGATCAAGTCTAGACCCCACCAACGGTGGTTGCGATTGATTTTACAACCCAGTTCAAAGAATTGAATGAATATATAGATGTTTTGAAGGTAGAGCGGTGGCGAGAAGCTATTCGACGACAGTAACGGTTCAAGGAAGTGGGATTTTAACTAATCACGAGATAAGGTTTGAAAACCATCCAAGGACGAACAGTCCACCCACATACCACACATTAAATTGACTTTGGCAGGTATCCCCCAAACCCAAACCCACATAACAGCCCCACCAAAACAAGACCCCATCACATTATTGTCCGATGTTGGTTTTAACGAAAAGAAGAATGAGAGAGAGGGAAATGAAGGAGGTCATGCTAATGGTTTATGGAAGAGTGGTGATGATGCTAAAGTTATGGCGCACTAGACCAAAAGGGAGCACATCTATGTCGCTAGTCTTGAAGTCGTCGACGAAAGAAATGATATGAAAAAGAGAGTAAACGAGAAGTGAAGCAACGATGATAATGGAGATCATGGGTCTCAAAGGTTAGTTATAGCTTATGTAGCGGAGTTGGGTTCATTGGGTTCCAAAGCAATTTAAAGTGGATAAGGATTTATGACAGATGGGTTAGAAGTGGATATAGGCCTAAAAGATATGGGTTGAAAAGGGTTTTAAATGTTAGGTCAGCTAAAGGTTTAAAAAGAGTGGACAGTAAGTTTAGAAGTGTTAGCCCAAGTACGAAAATTGATTATATAAGCCTAAATCAATTTGATTTTATCCCAAATTTTCAGTGCGTGCTGTAAGGACATTGTCCGTCACAGTTAGTATGTTATATACCGCTATAAGTGTGTCGAAGAATTAGGGAGCTATCATCTACAATCGACGATTCGAATTTCAAGTCGACTTAAAAAATCAGGCCCAACAAGGATCAATTTGGTAAAATGTGTTTTAGCTCCATTTACATTTTACATTAAAAGTGTTGGGATATTTTTATGAAAAGAAAAATAACTTTTGAAATATTTTTAAATGATTTTAATCATAAAAAAATTTTGGATAAATGTTTTCAGATTCGTAAGAAGTTTTGGTTCTAAGGTTTCCAAAGTTCTTAAAACTCTGCTGACGAATCTCGAGAATTGTGTCTGGTTATTCAAACGAGATCTTATCTCGTTCGAATGAGATCAGAGATCGTTCGAACGACATTGCAGTTCATTCGAACGACAAGTGATTTTACCTGACACGTCACCGCCTCAAATATTTTTATAAATAAGGTGTCAGTCTTTTGTAATTCGGTGCGGAGAAATACTTGTTTTCACAGAATACGTTTTTCTATTCTCCAACAAAGATTTGAGGGTTCAAAACTGTGTTTTACGATTCACAAATCCCAGACTTTTTGTGTGAGTTGTTTTGTGGAACCTGAAGCTTATTTTTTCTGGTGAATCAATATCGCACATGGCATTCTCAAATTGGTATCAGAGAAGGTTATGCTAATTTATCGCGTATTCCCATTTTCCGTAAACTTGTGTGATATTGATTTTTGTTTGAAAAATCTGATTTTTGAAAGTTTGTCGCAATATTTTCAAACGAGCACTTATATAATCGAATGCCTATTTTTGATGGGTCAAATTATACCTATTGGAAAGCTCGTATGAAATCCCAATTAAAAGCCATTGACGAATGAGTCTGGCTTATTTATGAAAGAGGGTGGACTCCTCCCATATCACTGCTAATAACATCACCTCTTTGAAACCTGTGTCAGATTAGACCGAAGATGCTTTTCAAATGTCTAATTTTAATTCCTGTGGTTTGAGTGTTATTTCTAAAGTTGTCACCCCCGACGAGTTTCGCTGAATTATGACGTGCACCACGTCTAAAGAGGCATGGGTTGTCCTCCAATTGACACATGAGGGTACGAACGCGGTTAAATAATCAAAGTTACAAAATTTGGCCACCCAGTTTGAGACCATTACTATGTCTGAGTTTGAATGTTTTGATGAGTTTTATGCACGTTTGTTGGACATTGTTAACTCGAGTTTTAATTTAGGTGAGTCGACTGATAACACGCATGTCGTTAAAAAGATTTTAAGATCTCTTCCAAAGAGTTTCATTCCTAAAGCAATTGTTTTGAATTCATTGGGAAAGTTAAATTCACTTAAGTTAAAAGAGCTCGTAGGAGGCCTACAAACTTATGAGATTGACATGTTTCCCTAAACCATTAAGGCTAAGGATAGAGGCGTTTCTTTAAAGACTCAAGATAGAATGAAAAAGAAGAGAGAGTGTATGAGTCTGATTCTAAGGAAGAGTTTAGCATTGACGATGTGGCCTTAGTTACAAAAAAATTTAAAAAGTTTCTCAAAATGAACAAAAATTATTCTTTCAATGAAAAATCTTTTGAGAAAAATAAAAAGAAAGAAAAGACCACTGAGGGAAATGAAAAAGATAGTGAGAGAGAAAACGAGGAAGAGAGTGGTGAAGATTAGATGATTTGTTTTGAATGTCAACGCAAAGGGCATAGGGCTTTTGAGTGTGCTATTAGGCTTAAGAGAAAAGGGACGAAAGTATCCACATCTGCCACTCTTAGTGATAGTGAGGAAGATGAGAGTTATACCGGGGATGAAAAATCACAAGGTAAGTGATTAGATTTTTTGAGTCGTATGATCACACCCACTTTGTCCCACGATGATAGTATTCACGAGAGCGACTGTGATGAATCGAGTGTTTCTAGTAGTAATAAGAACGAGTTTGAGAGTGGAGATAAAAGTGAGATCCAAAAAGCTTTTAGGTATTTGTACACAGAGATCTTGAAAACAAAGAAGTATAATAGAGATTTAGGTCATCGGGTTTTGGAGTTGGAGAGAGATAAGGAAGTTTTAAGGAGGGAAAAGTGTGACTTGATCGATACGGTGTCTAGTCTGACGATACGTGTATCCCAACTCGAGGGTGATCTCGAACATGCCCGGGAGGTAAAAGTCCCTTTAAAGAACACAACTAAGAAATTTTAAAAGATGGTTCTCAATCCCGTTGTGGGTGAGGGTGAGAGTTTAGGAAAAGGTCATGATGGTGCGTCCACTTATTTTGTTGCACCCGAGCTAGCTCCCACTTTAGTGAGAGATTCAAATGGTACTCATCCCAACCCACCTAGGAATCGCATTCCCATTAGGAGAACACGTCCTAGAATTTTTGAAAAATTAATTCCTAGGTCGGTTTATGTTTTATCCCATTGCAAAAAGACAGGACACCTTAGGAAATTTTGCTTTAAGTTGGTTAATGTGTCACGTTTTGTTTCTACACATGTTCTCACACATGCACCCACCCATGATACTTTGCCTGCACATAATGATAGTGAGTTTGCAAATATTTGAGAGCAAGTAATATTTTTGGTCAAGACCTCACATGATTTGATGGAGTTATTTCAAAAGATGTCATCGTCTTTGGAAAACTCCACCGCACTTCCTGATTGAGGTCCAGACATGTTTTACTAGCATAGGGTGATTTACATAATGTCAGTTTTGCCTATTACTAGTATGTACCATTTTTATTTTATTTGCTTTTCTTATTTTTGGTACTATTTTATCACTGTTTTGGAACTGTTTGCCCTTTCCAGGAACTAATTTTTATGAAATTTTCTCATTGGACAAAACCTCATGTCATTCTATGTAACCTGGGAAAAATTTACCTCTCTCGTTCTAACGAGATGGCCTGTCGTTCGAACCATAAGGAATCTCGTTCGAACGACCCCCAGAATAATATTTTGTTTGCAGTCCCATGTTTCTTCATGTTATTGGTACTGTTGTGTTGTTTCTAAACAATGTTTGAAAAATACAAAAAGATTTTCTCGTTTAGAAAAATTTTGAAAAATCCAAAAAGAGTTTTGTATTTTGTTTACACCTTATGTGAATGCTCACTTAGGATGACCAAGTCACAATTTCATTCCATTTATCTATGTGACTGTTTGATTGTGTTTTGAGACAATATATTGTGTCATTTATATGCTTGACAAACTTTAGAGTCTTTGAGATGATATAGTGTTGCTAACTACATGATTGACTCTATTTATCCTTTATTGCATATGTGCATGGATTTGTTTGATTATTTTACTTATCTATCACATGTTGGTTGACTGTTTCCATCTCAATTATGTCTATACAACAAACCAAATGCGATAAAACTTGACAAAAAGTAGTGCATGATATAAACCGTTTGGGAGATTTGTGTGTTTTATTTTGAAAAATGATGAAGGGCTACGAAAGGTACTCAATTATCCTCTGCGATTAAGCCACGGTTTATATGGACCAAAAAAAGTGAGGAATTAAACATTATCCGGGGTCCAATGAGGTTTAAAATAGCCCGAAAAAATTGAAAGGCAATAAAAAGAAAATTATGCCAAAAGTGGGCCAATAGATTTTTGTTTAGTTTCATCACCTCATAAGAAAAATAAAAAGAATTATCTTTTAATGAGGGAGTTTGGATGGACTGTTCAACGATTTGCACGTCCTTGAAATTCATGAAAAAGCATTACATAGTTTTAGACGTTATTGGTGTGGAAATCATTTATACTTTGATTTGTTGATATGACCAAGACGGTGTCATATAAATTCAACAATTCTACACCTAAGGACTATTTATTATGTTCATTCGTTAGGAGTACACTTATGCATCGTGCACATATAATATGATTGAGTTGATTTTCCTATCGAATTTGTTCACACCCATTCATTCCATTTTCATAATTTGGTTGTCTTAGAGTAAATTCATGGTGTGTGTGTTTTTTGTAACATCATTTTTGCATTTTTATAAAAAAATTGAAAAATTGAAAAATGGTTTGTTTGCTTTGTTTTTCGTGACACCCCAATTTGCTTTATGTGATTTATTCTTTTCCTTGTCTATTTCAGACAAATAAAAGGGGGAGAACGAATTATGATATTATGGGGGAGTTTATAGGGGTGATTTGATTATGCTTACACGTTTATGCTTTATATCATTTCAAACTCGATACGTCGCGTGGCTTTTTCTTTATCTCATGTGTGTAGGTACAATTGTCGATTGTTGAAGCATCGTTTACAAAGTTTGAAGACTTGACATTTTATCATTCCACGTTTGAGTTTATGGGAGGGTAGATTTGTATATTTCATATTTTGATTGATAATTCGAATATTTTTATTTTGTACCGGCATAGACATAGGGGGATATTTGTAAGGACATTTTTCGTCACAGTTAGTATATCATATACCGCTACAAGTGTGTCGAAGAATTGGAAAGCTATCATCTACAATCGACGATCCGAATTTCAAGTCGACTTCAACAATCAGTCCTAATAAGGACGAATTTGGTAAAATGTGTTTTAGTTCCATTTACATTTTACATTAAAAGTGTTGGGATATCTTATGAAAAGGAAATTAATTTTTGAAATATTTTTAAATGATTTAAATCATAAAAAAAATTTGGATAAACGTTTTCTGATTCGTAAGAAGTTTTGGTTTTAAGGTTTCCAAAGTTTTAAAACTCTGCTGACGAATCTCGAGAATTATGCCTGGTCGTTCAAACGAGATCTTATCTCGTTCGAACGAGATCAGAGATCATTTGAACGACATTGTAGTTCATTCGAATGACAAGTGATTTTACCTGACACGTCACCGCCTTAAATGTTTTTATTAATAAGGTGCCAGGCTTTTGTAATTCGGTGTAGAGAAGTATTGGTTTTCACAGAATACGTTTTTCTATTCTCCAACAAATTTTTGAGGGCTCAAAACTGTGTTTTACAATTCACAAATCCATGACTTTTTGTGTGAGTTGTTTTGTGGAACCTGAAGCATATTTTTGCTGGTAGTTTTGTTGTTGAATCAATATCACACACGGCATTCTCACGTGCCAATCAAATTATATAGCCTAAGAAAAATTGAAGAAAACTATTTTGGGTCTCAATCAAAAAGTTCAAAATATTCAATGTAGGTATGGTTTGGCACAGACTTTTACAAATATCTCTTATGGTTTGTGGTAAAGCTTTTTGAAGAAGGGGAGGGCATTTCTTGTCTGATGGCCTCTTCAACAATAAAGGCTTTGGCACTTGGATCGAGCTTTTCGAAGAAGGGTAAATATCATGAATTAAATATAGGGATCTTAAGTATTTACTCCCATTTTTCAAAATTTATTTGTATCCACTCCCATGTTTTTATTTTTTAGTTGTTGGTCCTAATGTAACCATTATGGGACAAGTGTTATTCTCTGTGAAAAAGAAGAGAGACGGTTATAGAGTAGTTATGGGTAATTTTGGGTGGTTATGGGACTACTAAAATTTTAAAAACACATGTGATGAGAGCCTAAGGAGATGGGACTCAACTCAATAAAACCTTTTTTCAAATTATTTGGGGTCGACTACATGAATTTTTTTTTCATTCAATTTTGTTCAATGCATTATCTTTAGTTAAATCACGTGATATCATGTCCTTTTTATAATATACCACCAAGTCAATATATACTTATCTATACTCCTTATGTTACCATCAATACTAACTAAATCACTCTTCTTTATGGGGGCATACATTAGTCTTGTAGACACCTCATTTTGTTACCCTTTAAACTCTCCTTAGGTCCTTAGCACCTCCCTTCATCACTACAAACCCAAGTCATACCCCGAGTAGTGACCTAGAAGCCATCATGCACTCCCAAGCTCTATTTAACCAAAATTCAAAGTCTTCATCTCGATCGAGACTGAATGAATCTTCAAAGGGCACTAAAATCCCTTTCCAACGGTCCGTCCCGTGCGCGATTACGGCTCACCATCCGGACGAATGACCCGTTTTCCCTCAAAACCTGATTAAGAGGCCACCGAACACTCCTGAGCTTCATTTGATCTAAGTCAACTCTTCATCTCGACCGAGACTAAATGAATCTTCAAAGGGCACTGAATCCCCTTTCCAACGGTCCATCCTATGCACGATTATGACTTACGATACGGATAAATGATTCGTTTTACTCCGAGAGGTCATCGATTGACCAAAGTCAACTCCCCGAACTGGATCAAACTCTTTGGAATGTCGAATTACATCTCATAACCTTTCCAACAGTCCACCCCATGCGTGATTCGGACTTACCATGCGGATGAAAGATCCATTTGCGTCCGACGATTCCCCATCTAATGGGATGCCGAGCACTTTCGAGACATACTTGACCCAAAGTCAACTCCCTAACCTGGAATCAGTCTAAGTACTTTTGAAGGTCTCTGAATTACCTTTTCAACGGTATACCCCGTCCGTGATTCTGATGAACGGTTTGCACTCTGGGGCCGATTTTTTGAAAGGGCCAGAAGAGGCTGCCAAACAACAGGCGTGCCTAAACGCACCTGCCGATTGGCAAGACCAGGGCTATGCCGATCGGCAATTCCCTGGGCTTATAAAAAGGAGGTATTTTCCTCATTGCAAAAGAGAGCCCAGATCTGATAGACATCACTATCAGAAAATCCAGAAAACCTCTCTCGAAGTCAGCGTGATTTCCACATCCAAATCCCTTTCCAACCTTCACTTTTCATCATCCTTTTCATAAAACTTGGTGAATTCACTACCCTCCATCATCATCTAAGTGCAAGTGATGCTCTCTAACACTCAAGATCAAGATCAAGATCTTCAAGAAGGTCCAATTTTTTCAATTCTCTCCTTAAATTCTCATAAATTTGCATTAACTTGTTTCATTACTTAGTACTTTTATTCTCTCATCTCACATATCTTAATATACTTTTTATTTAGTGTTATTGCACATCTCTTATTTTCATACAAATAAAAAACCCAAAAAACAAGAAAAAGAGGGTTTGCTCATAAATTCCAAACGGGAATTCTCACACTTTTCTCACAACTAAAACACGTATTTACACACACACACAAATAAGATAATCCCCCGATGGGATCCCCTCATTTTGCATCCGAACTACGTGGACTTTGATGCCTCTATAGGCTACGTGGGCGTCTTGGGGCAAAACCCGAGGCTTAAGTCCTATTCTTACTTTTTCTCTCTTTTTTTATTTTTCTTTGAACTCAATTCTCTCTTACTATATGTATTTGTTCTTAGTAGCGTATTATCACATGTGCATTATCGTTCCATCATAACGATCAACGTAAGGATAATCGCGTAAATCCTATTTTTTAATATTATTTTTACATTCCTACGGATGACTCGCTTTACCTCTTCCATGGTACAAGTGGATGACTCCTATCTCCATTATATATACACATGCACACACATCATGGGGAAAATGAAGTAAAATAGAAAAAAAACATGAGAGACCGTAAGGGCGGAATGGGTGCCTAACACCTTCCCATTTCGTAACATAGCCTCCGAACCCTTTTTGAATCATTTTGGTTTCGTATGCATCAGTATGTCTTTGGATGCTGTCATTCGGGATGGCTCCCTTTCTTTTATCGTATTTGAGTAAAATAGACTGGCGACTCCATCTCTCTACATTTTTCACCTCACCCAATGACGTTAGCCGAAGCGCTCCCGAGAGGGAAGCGCGGGACCTAGGATCCTCACTCCGTACACCCACCGCAAGGATCGGGGATGGACACAGTGGCGACTCCGCTGGGGAATTTATTTGGAGGGCTAGACTCTATTTATATGGATGTTATTCTTGTTTATATTTTCCCCCATTTTTGCATGTTCCCCTTTTCCATGTGTCCCCCATGCTTATGCTTCTATTCACACACTTGTAGAAAAAATCTCCATGTACACTTCACACCACGTGAACCTAGGATCACATATATATCCATATGTTGCACGCATCATCCATCCAAACTTGGTGTACCCTTGATACTTGCACTTTGCTCCCTATCTGGCATAATCAAGAAAAACATTTTCACAAGATACTAAAAAGAGAATAATGCATGATCCACACATCATCACCAAAGAGCATTGTTATTGACAAATTTTGTCCAGTAACTGGAGGGTCACTTCGTGATGGGCATTGGTCCGACAGGGCACAGTTAGCCTAAGCAACATGACTATCACCTTCCATTGGCCAAGTACCTTCGACATATATCGAACGGTTCCACCGCATCGTACTGCTTGACCGAAGTCATGACGGGAGGTATATCGCAGGGAACTCATTCACGTATGACGAGTATATTGAATTCGCTCTCACAGGTAACGTCCCCACGAGGTATATGGTGAGGCAATTCACATACACTCAGGTATATCAAATGGCTTCTCCACACATACCGATTGCCCGTAAGAGCAAGACGTATATCGTGGAAGTCACGCCAAAGGGGGGAACCCTTTCCAATTCACCGAACCAAACTGCATACCCGCATATAGGCGTCAAGCCTAGGACACACATGTTAGTTTGTCGATTTCTACCCGAAACTCTGTTAAAATTTTGGGTCGGCCTGTCGCCTGAATTTTTTACACATTTTTAAAACGGGACCCTGTCCGTGAGCCTGGTCACAAGTCCAGCCATAGCTTTGCATATATTTTAAACCCAACTTTTCCAAGCTTGGGTCCCGTCTGGCATTTCATTTTGCATTTAGGAGAATTTAATACAAGTGAGAACATAATAATTATAATAATCATGTTGAGGTCCGTCTCCCGAAAAAAATCCAAAAACATTTCTTCCTTATCTATCAAAAAGCCAAAAAAAACATTTATCCTCTCTTTATTAAAAATCCAAAAATTTCTTCTTTTCATCTCAAAAAGAAAAAAAAAATCATCCCTTTTTCTCAAAAATAAATCCCATTTTTGCGCCTTCTCAAGTCGATCTCAAACCCTTGGCCTGGCTCCTTATTGGCTTCGGTCTTCATTCAAGTCACCCCGGAGTTCCATCTGATCCCCTGTTACTTCTTCCGAGTTCGGAATCCGCCTTCTATAGAGAACACAGGCCGTTGTGCAGCCGGATCTGACGACACTCCTAGCTCAGCTCGTGTCCAAGATTGATAACCTCCAAACTAAGGTCTAAGAAATGCAACGAAACCAGGTTCCCGTTCCTCAAGAGATCGAGGTCCTATTCCCCCATGCTATGGATCCACCCGAACCCATCTAGGTTCTTAAAGAGTATCAGCATGCTCCACGTGCCCCTCCTACAAATGGGCCGCCGTCTGCCCAGCTTTCGATGCCGAAGCTTGCCCAGCATGGGGCTAACTTGTCTATGATCATTGATCCGAAGGAGGAAGAGCTGAATAAATCCAAAAAAGACCTAAATATGCTCACCAAGAAGTTTAACCAAGTCAGAATTTCAGGGAATTACATGGACTACACCCACATGTCTCCTTATCCTAAAGCAAGGTTACCCGAGAAGTTCAATATGCCAAATATCGAGAAATTCAGAGGAAGTGGACCCTCGATTGTTCATCTCTGCAGCTATCACCGTTCCATGACTTTACTAGGGGATTCTGAATAAGTGATGGCCCAATTGTTTCAGCAAACTCTGAAGGATAGCTCCCTCCAATGGTTTTTGTCTCTCGAAGAGTCCAAAATTCGTAGTTGGGAGGATGCAGCTCGGGAATTCATGTCACAGTACAAATACAATGAAGAGATTAAGGTCACCCACCGTGATTTAGATCTGCTCAAACAGAACTCTGGGGAATCAGTCAGTAAATTCATAACCTGATGGAGGGAAAATGCATCAAGCATGACCAATCGGCCATTCGAGGAAGAACAATTCAGCATAGTGAAGAAGAATTTCTTACCCTGTGTCCGAGCAAAGATGAGAGGACAATACAATCCCCACTTCCAATCTCTCAGAGAAGCAGGAGTAGAAATCTAGGTAGGTCTTGCTAAAACAGATGTTGAACCAAAAAAGGTGTCCAGACAGTTCACCCCCAGGAAATATGATAAGCCTGCCAGTGCTGCAGTCTCAACCATCAATAATATCTCTCAACCAACCACATCATGGGTACCGAAAATCTTCCCTGTCCCAGTCTAAAAGGAATACATCGAGCTCCATGCCCCCCTCTCCAAAGTTTATCAAGCGTTGTTGAGCGGAAACCTTATCAAACCCTTGGATCCTCATCCTTTGCCAAATACACTCCCAAGAAACTTCAAGGAAGATGTGCATTGCGCCTTTCACCAAACTGCTGGTCATACCATCGACTAATGCTTTAACCTTCCAAACATAATACAAGGTCTAATTAACCGGGGTACCATCGCCCCACCAGCCAACCCTAAGCCAAACACTACTCACAACCCACTCCCAAATCATGACAATGCCATCTTCTTAGAAAAGAATCCAGAATTTAATCCCTCAACTCAAATCACACACATATACTCTCCTAAACCTCTCTAAATTTGCCCATATTTCCTCCTATACCCTGCTAGCCTCGCTGATCAAGCACTGTCACTCCTTACCAGAGCATGCATCGCTGTCCGTACCCGTTCCGAAAATGGAAGTATGGAATTATTGTAAGTGTTAAATTAACTCCTAGAGTTTGGGGTGAAATTACCCTCACAGGTGATCATTGATTGTCAAAGTTTCAGTACACTGTTCTTGAAAGTAAGAAAATGGGCCCGAGAATCAGACATTTGGGTAGTATTAGCCGATGAAGTCAACTTAGATGATGTTGTCCAAGTTATGGCAGAGATATTCAGGTGAACTAACGATATTTGCAATATGACTGAGTTACTTGATGCTCTGAAACTACAAGGGCGCCTGGTCCCTTCACCCTCACATATCCCCACAGAATGGGAAAACCTGTATGAAGAAGCCGTTGAAGTTGTGGAATGCATCGACTTCACGTGGAAAGACACCGGATGGGGGGAAGAGTTTGAGGACTCAAATGAAGAACAGGCTTCAGAGAAAACTGGCCCGATAATCGACATGTGTGAAATAATATCATTTGAGGAACTCCTCATAGAAATAAATAAGGTAGCAGAAAAACCCGAGGTTGATTAGGAAATGGGATTCATGTTCTTCCCTTCTTCAGTAAATCACATGACCAGATAAGGGAGGCATTACCAGATCCCAAACTCACTACCAGCCAATGACAAAGGGAAAGGCATGGAAAAACTTCCTATGCCAGAGATGACCCTCAAGGAGAGCAAAATCCTCAATCAACTAAAGAAAACTCAAGCTAAGATCACTCTATGGGGGATTTTCATGTCTTCTCAACTACACAGAAACGCTTTGATCAAGTTTCTCACTGGACCCACAGTTCCTCCTTCTACCACACCAGAAGAAGCGATAAATTTGGTTGGATCCTTGACCTCTACCCGAATGCTATCCTTTTTCCGAAGAAGAAATCCCCAAGATTGGGCCAAACCACAATCATGCACTCAATATCTCCATCGAAGCTATGGGGAAGGTTGTACCACTCTCTCTTATCGATAATGGATCTTCCTTGAATGTCTGCCCACTGAGAACCCTCAAATGTATAGGACTGAAAGAAAGCGATCCCACTCCAACCTCTACTGGTGTGCATGCCTACGATAATACCCATCGGGAAGTGATGGGATCCATAAAGCTTGTAATAGGGGTTGGCCCTATAAACCCTGTCGTCGAATTCCATGTTATTGACATCCCAGATTGTTTTAATTTATTGCTAGAATGACCTTGACTTCATAGTATCAAGGGTTTGTCTTCCTCACTCCATTAAAAATTAAAATTCTTCGTTAACGGACGAGCCATCACCATTTTGGGCAACAATGATAATACTGAGGGTGCAAGTACCAGCAGCCCAATTCTTGAGATACAGCACGGGTCAAATGATATGCTCCTATCAGGATTCTGAGTTGAACCACCTCTACTCCCAGTAGGGCATGACTTCAAAGAAAGGCTTTGTCCAGAATATGACCCTCATAGAAACATCAATGTGATTAAGATGTTCAGAAACATGCACTTCATGCCCGGACTGGGTCTAGGACAAAGACAGCAACATATACTCGAGTCGATTAAACTGAAGAAAGCTTTCCCTCCTTGTGGTTTGGGATATCAACCATCAGAACAAGTGCTCAGAATGATCCGCCAGTCTTGACCAAAGAGAGGACTAGACAGAATCCAGACTATCCCAGGTGACTCCTTAAATGGACGAGTCATCAAAGAGGGCGAAGACTTCCCCTTTTATGACTTTCCAGAACCATGGTATGACCATACAGATAAGAAGATGAAACCTGGAATGGAGATCTTTTTCCAAGACAGCTACCCATGGGACGAGAGTTCCCAACACCATGTACAACCACTCATCAAAGATACCGAAGAGACTGAGGAAAGTGACTCTGAAGATTCCTTCAATTTACAAACACTGTGGCTGACACTCTATATGGTCCACTCACTACATCATCGGATCCATCCCAACTGATTAAGGATGTTGATACACCTCTCCTCAATTGGCATGCTATGCCAGTTTTACCAGTTTATATACCCCCTAATCCCATTGTTTACCCCATTTCTTCAGCTGTTGTATATCCTTGCTCAAATGTAATCGAGTCCTCCTTTAACGAGGTTCTCAATGTTGTTTTTCCTATTAATAAAATAAACGAAGATTTTGAGTATCTTGTTGTGCCTTACATTAACTGTTTAGATTCTAATCAAACTTTTGATGATGATGATTTTGTAATTGAACAATTCTTAACTGATCTAAATAAGGTTAATAATAAACAACACAACCGCGTTCAAGTTAATGAAAGAGAAACTGTTGTTATTAACCTCGATTCTAGTAGCCAACTGCGCGAGATTAGGATAGGGGTTACCCTTAATGAGAATGAGCGTGCACAACTAAAAGAATTTCTAAAGGAATTCATGGATGTCTTCACATGGTCCTATGATGATATGCCCGGCATTGATCCTGAAATAGCTCAGCATGAGATTCCCACTCTCCCATATTACAAGCCGGTTAAACAAAAGTTGATAAAGCTCCGCACCGAATGGTCTCTCAAGGTCAAAGAAGAGGTGGTCAAACAGTTGAACGTAGGCTTCATTCGTGTGATAGAATATCCCATATGGCTAGCCAATATAGCGCCTGTGATAAAATTAGGACGGAAGGTTCGAATGTGTGTAGACTACCAGGACTTGAACAAAGCCTCTCCAAAGGATGATTATCCGTTACCTATTATCGACATGATCGTGGACGACACATCCAGTCATGCTCTCAAGTCATTCATCGACGGGTTTTACTGATACAACCAAATCAAAATGCACCCAGACCACCAAGATAAGACCGCGTTCATCACCCCATGGGGAACCTTTTGTTACACTGTTATGCCATTTGGTCACAAGAACGCTGGGGATACCTACCAGAGGGCTGCCACAACCATCCTACATGATCTGATTCGCAAAGAAGTTGAGTTCTATGTGGATGATTTGATTATCAAATCCAAGACTAGAGAAGGTCATGTTCCCGCTCTCCGAAAGTTCTTCGAACGATTACGACAGTATCAGATGAGACTCAATTTGCAGAAATGTGTCTTCGGAGTTACAAAGGGGAAACTCTTGGGATTCATGGTCAGTGAGAAAGGAATAAAAGTAGATCTCGCCAAGTTGAAATCCATACTTGAGATGCCACCTCCCCGAACAGATAAAGAAGTCTGAGGTTTCCTCAGGAAATCGCAATACATCAATCGGTTCATTAGCCAGTTAACCTCTATTTGCGAACCCATCTTCAAACTCCTCTGAAAGGATTTAACCAAGGTTTGGAATGAGTCCTGCCAAGAAGATTTTGACTGAATCAAAAAATATCTTGCCCAACCTCTGGTACTCATGCCATCGCAGCATGGTCTCCCCTTGCTCCTATACCCAACCATAACTGACACTGCAGTTGGGGCTTTGCTAACCCAATACCTTGAAAATTCCCGCAAAGAAAGATACATCTATTACGCCAGTCATAAATTGGTTGGATATGAATTCAACTACACTGCTTTCGAAAAGGCATATGTCGCGCTTGTTTGGGTTACCCAAAAGTTACGACACTACATGCTCGCCTTCCCCATCAAACTTGTATCCTGAATGGACCCCATCAAATACCTGCTTGAGAAACCTTATTTATCCAGCCGAATGGCCCGATATTTGATGCTCCTAGACGAGTCTGATATCGTGTACGTCGCGCAAAATCCATGAAAGGAAGAGACATCTCTGACTACCTCACTGATTACCACATGGACGAGGCCGATGTATGAATCTCTAAATTCCCAGATAAAAACATCCTCTGCACTGCCCAGGACAACCTCTGATGGAAAATGTTCTTTGATGGTGCTTCCAACAAAGAGGGATATGGCATTGGGATACTTCTGATCGCCCCAGATGACTCCCACACTCCCATTGCCATCAAGCTGGATTTCCTTTGTACCAACAACGTGACTGAATACAAGGCATGCACGGTAGGCCTCAAAGTTGATCTCAAGAAAGGTATTCAATGCCTAGATGTCTATAGGGATTCAACCCTCATCATCGGTTAAGTGCTCAAAAAATGGAGAATTAAGGACGAGAACCTCCAACCCTTCCATGCCCACTTGGAAGAACTAGACTCCCAATTCTAAGACATCACCTTCCATTACCTACCTCGAGAAAAAAATAACCTAAACGATGGCCTTGCTACCTTAGCCTCCATGGTCGACATGCCCGAAGGAATAAAAATAACCCCCTTCCAGATTTAAAAGCAAGATAAACCAACCCATTGTTATCACATTGAGCTCGTCACCACAGAATATCTCGAGCTAGCCAATTGCTGGCACTATGATATATGGCGCCTCCTTAAGCATGGTAGGTATCCCGAGAGTTCCAATAAGAAAGATCGAGCAACCCTTCAAGGGTTGGCTGCCCAGTACATCATCTGTCACAAAGCACTGCTCAAAAGGAACTTCGATGTAACTCATCTACACTGTATCGAGGGGGCTGACATTGAAAAGATAATGCAGAAGATCCACAGCGGGGAATGTGAACCCCACATGAATGGTCACATGCTTTCCAAGAAGATCATCTGACAAGGCTACTACTAAACTACCATGAACCAGGATTACACCACCTATGTTCGGAGATGCCTCAAATGCCAAGAATTCTCCAACCTTCAGCATCTGCCTCTGCGTGAATTATACAACATGACTTTTCCCTAGCTGTTCTCCACCTGGGGTATTGACATCATAGGGAAGGTCACACCAAATGCTTCCAATGGTCTTGAGTTCATCCTAGTTTCCATTGATTACATCACCAAATGGGTCGAAGCTGAGTCATACGCAGTGCTGAATGCCAAAAAAGTGGACAAATTCATCAAGAAAAATATAATTTGTCGATATGGGGTCCCGCACGAGTTAGTGTCAGATAATGGGTTGCATTTCAAGGTAAAAGTCACAAAGGTGGTCAACAAATATGGGATCCAGAGACACAAATATTCTCCCTACCGAACTCAAACCAATGGTGCAGTCGAAGCAGCCAACAAGAACGTCAAGGCCATCATTAGCAAGATGACCGAAAGCTGTTGAGATTGGGACGATCGGATCCCATATGCCTTCTGGGGCAATCGAACCTCAATTAGAACCTCTACTGGGGCTACCCCTTATTCTCTAGTTTACGGCATGGAAGCAGTCCTACCCGTGGAGCTGGAAATACCCTTGTTGCACGTCATTCTTGAAAACAAGGTCAGTGAAGAAGACTGGTGCCAAAGCCATCTTGATGAGCTGACCCTCCTAGATGAAAGGAGATTAAAATCTCTATACAATATACAAGGGTACCATTACCGAATAGTACGATCATTCAATAAGAGAGTCAAGGACCGGGGTGTCCGAAAAGGGGATTTAGCCCTCAAAGAGATAATAGAACCCATCTGGGACCCTAGAGGGAAATTCAAGCCCAATTGGAGCGACCCCTACATTGTCAAGAAAATCTTGTCCGACGATGTCGCCATGCTCACTGACTTAGATGGGGAAGCGTTAGCTCATCCAATCAACCTGGACTGTCTCAAGAAGTTCTACCCCTAGTCCGAAATCTCGGCACGCTATGACTCTTCTCATATCCCTTCTATTCTAAAAAAAATCTCTTCATTTCCCTCTACCCAGAACTACGTGGCCTGATCCTCTGCAAAACCATTTTCAAACAATTTAAAAATCTTCAAAACCCCAGAGGTACGTAGGTAGATCACACATTTTACGTGAGCACGGCCCTTTCTTTTTCACAAAATACTATTATTTTCTTATCTCCGAGAACAACAGTTTATTCTAACATATAATTGAATAAAAGGATTATGTATGTCTTATTGATCTGTATAGATAATTCAAAAATACAAAACTCGTCAAAAAGGCACAGCTGGATGATCAAAAGCTTGTTTATTTCATTAATAAGAAATTGCAGTGCAATTACATAAGAAAAGGAACGGATAACTCCCTTCCCCCTACTTTCCAAAAAAGTCGAATGAAATCCCCACATTTATCCCCCATTACAAAATAAACTCTCCAAGAGTCCTATCCACGGCTACCAGAGGAGCCCGCTCTGTCATCATCATCTGCATCCTGGGGTCCCCAAGCTTCCCCTACCTGAACAAAGTGCCGCAGGCGCTTCATGGACCGATAAGCCCGAACCAGCTTCAAAAAAACCACAACTCCTCCCTCCATGGTATCAGATAAGACGATACACCTTTGTCCAGTCTCCACTGCCAATACCTTGTTGACCACTCTCCTACACAACCACTTCATATAATCCTCGGGGATGTGCCAAACTCTCCCAACAGACTGAGAGGGATCGGTCGATGGATGCCGATTCTCCCACAAAGATCCAAGCCATATTTGTAGACACTCAGTCAAATCTTCTACCGAAAAGAAGTCTAGTGTTCGAGGTGGCACGACCTGTTCCTAGTCAAATTGACGCAGAATTCGCTAAGGGAAATATAAAGAGGTCTGTCTGAGACCAACGAGCCAAATATACATGTATTCTCCCAGCTCCAGAATAGGCAACAACTGTCCCCAACAAGGCACCAACCAGCACAGATTTAGAGCCCTATGCTCCATAAACTAGTTCTCCTAGCTCTCGATGTCCAAGCCAACACTGATGAAATGGAGCAAAAAGAAGTTGGGTACAACCGACAAAGGGTATTTCGGAGGAGTCACCAGGTGGAGTCTCTCAGACAACCACATGAACTGCATCACGGGTCTACCCCTCAGGAAGTCAAAACGACCTTCTTGCCAGGCATTCAAACCATTCAAAGTCTCTGCTAGTATCACCGTTGTAGGATTACGACGGTATGACATCCAGGAAATAATAGCTGCAAGTTGTGGGTCCACCAGCAGCTCCCCAGTCACCAGCAGCAATTTTGATACTAAGCCTAGAACAACGGCTATGGTATATCGAGCATCGCCTCCTGCAAATACACGAACTATAACACCGTCGAAAGGGAGATCATTCCCCCAGCAACTAGTGGTCTAGCCACCGACGGCGAAATACGAAAAAGCCCGGTCAACAAATCCCTAGGAGAATGGGAAAACTCAGGCAGAGCCGCGGCAACACTGGAATTTATCCCCGGTATGGCAGAAAATTCCTCGTAGGTAGGACAAACTTTATCCAACCCAAAGTGGAATACATTATCTTCGGGGTACCAAAATTGCACCGACGCCATCAACACTTAATTGCCCAGTTGCGCCACAAAGAAACTCGAAGGATATTGACAGCATCCTAGTCGACATTATAAGAGAAAATTGCTTCCAAGGCTTTGAGGTAGTTGGCAAACTCAATGCTACTAGGGAGAGCCATCTTGCAAGACTAAGAGATAGTAGGCAAGTAAGAAATAATATGAAGGTGTGATGAAAACACTCCACCCTTACCCCTTTTTATACTTGAGAACTCTCACAAAAAACATGACCCCTGCAGAAATCGAAAGAAATCCTACCCCATAAAGTACAAGAGGCTGAAGAGGGCACTAATCAAAGCTTTGAATTAATGGGACTGGACTTGACTGCCGATAGGCAGGACAAGGGGCTTGCCGATCAGCAACCCCCTATTTTTGGAATTTTTCATTTTTCCTCTTTTGTCAAAATCAGAAGCTCAATAAAAAAATAAGTTGATATTCTCAATAGAATTTCAAAAATCCCCTTCCACCCTTGAATAATCTCTCATTTTAAAAAAAAAATCTTTCCTTCAAAATCCCAAAAATATCTCTTTTTACGGTCTCAGCAGCAAAGTAAAAAGTGCATGTGCATGCATTCATTCACCATTAATAAGAAGATAATAAAAACTCCATTGCATTGCATATATATATTCTTCTATGTTACATCAAATTTTGCAGGAAATAAAGAAAAGAAAAAAATAACGGGACTCAGCCCAAATCCATGTTCTCTCTCTCTCGCTCTCTCGCTCTAAGAGTTTTCACCCCTGCGACGTGCTCTCTTTCCCCTATGGCGAGATGACGCACCACCACTACTCGAGCCAAAGTCCTCCTTGGACGAATAAGACAGAACCAAGAAAGAAGGAACCGGGACCACATCCCGAATATAGGCAGTCGTCGAAGATATCCAGTCTCTTATGTCCCTCAGCCAAGTGGTCGACACCCGAACTTGCTGCAAGTAAAAGTCAAAATCAGTATCAAAGAGGGATCAGTAGGAGGATAGTGAGACTGGGTTCTATGAATAACTGAAAAAGGGTGAGGCATGACCCACTCCAATGGACGCTGTCAGCAAGGTTCTCAAGAACTTCTGGAGCAACTTCTGATGAGACCTTCTCCTTTTGGTAACAATGGAGCTCAAGATGGAACTCCCTCCCTGAAAGAAGATGAACTTTCACAAAAATAATGTAATTTTCTCAAGAGGAGCTCCTGAGAGTGATGGTTGTCAGTGGGGAGAGAAATAACAAGGCACTCAGCACTAGAGAGAGAGCAGGGAGAGAATACTAGAGAGGTTCTGGTGTGATTTTGACAGAGTGACTTTGCTATTGAGTTTTTCTATATCATCTCTATGACCTTGCCCAGGGGTCTTATTTATACTTGGGCACTAAGGATGGGTTGGCACTTTTGGTGCCAAAACTTAGAGGGTTGGTGAGGGACAAAGTCTGTAGTGTACTATTTATCCCTACCTGCAGGCAGGTCTGCCTGTCCCCTCTGGTAGATGCCCCTTGGTGCCGACCAAAGTCCAAAAGCAAATATGTCTTCTAATGTAGACAAAATATCTGATTTGCTAAATATCTTTTGAAACGGTAATGAAAGGTACAAACTTTGTAAACTTGAGGGGGGGTCTCGAGGACCACCTCCTCTAAAATATTTGCAAGCTTGAGGGGGGTCTTGAGGACCCCCTTCTAAAATCATTTTTATTGAGAGGGGTTTAGATCCTTTAAAATCATTTTATAAACAGTTCTTTCCTTGTGAGCAGCCAGCCCTTCGGCTGATCACTTCACTTGTGACTAAGTGTGAGGTGTGTGAGGATTGGGTGACCCTAGGGTCTCCTACTAGTATTATCTCAATCCTATAGTGCTAAGTGGTTGAGCTTGCTCAACATACCTTGTCCCTCAGCCGCCAAGCCAAAACTCTCGGGAGGTCCCAACTATCCTGCTTCATCCCTGCTTGCTTAACTAGGCAACCTGTACAAGAAAGCAAAGTGTTAATACTGTTGTTCTTTTAAATAATGATGTTTCATGATGAGGAGTTGCTCATGGTAGCCACTCCCTCATCTGGGAGACCCTGGGTGGGTTCCTTCTCAATATGAGTTTCTGTCAGAATCCTTGCAGTGGCACTTCTCAGATAACATTTCTGCCGTGATCCTTGCAGTGGCGCTGACCCTTGCCGTGGCACTTCTCAATCTTGGACTTCTGCGGTGACCCTTACGAGGCACCTCTCGAATGTCATTGCTGCAGTGGCGCTGACCCTTGCAGTGGCACTTCTCAATCTTGGACTTCTGCGGTGACCCTTGCGAGGCACCTCTCGAAAGTCATTGCTGCAGTGACCCTTGCAGTGGCACTTCTCATTCTTGGACTTCTGCGGTGACCCTTGTGAGGCACCACTCGAATGTCATTGCTGCAATGACCCTTGCAATGGCGCTGGGGGTTCCTGCTGAATATGAGTTTATGCCGGGACCCTGGGGTGGTTCCTTCTCAATTATGCGTTTCTGCCGGAACCTTGGGTGGGTTCCTTCTTAATATGAGTTTCTGCGGGGACCCTGGGGTGGTTCCTTCTCAATATGATCTGCCGGGACCCTTGGTGGGTTCCTTCTCAATATTTCCAAAAAAAAAGTTTTTATTTATATTTTTTTGTAGGTAGACACCCTTCTACAGGATCAAAAAAGAAAAGAAATCAAAAAGAGGAAAAAGGTATACCGCAGGATGAAGAACCTCCTCTGTTAAACCCAGCTCCTCCGGATTCATCGCATGAGGACAGTGCACATGGGAACCATCCCTCCATCAGCCCGCCGAATGTTGTACGAGGGGGTATGCAATCGAACAAAGGGGACCTCTGAAGTCGCCACCGCCGCAGACGCCGACGGACCAACGCCGCTATAGGAAGACCCCACCACCCGACTCGAACCCTCCGTAGGGAAAGGCAAGGCATCATATATGATGGATGCCATCAGCCAACTCGTCACAAATTCCATACAGTCATACGGCACAGCCGTATCAGTGTACAACAAGTAGCACTCGTCGATCATCGTCGCGATCATCGCATCCTCCGAAAGCAGCCGCTCCCACCTCATAGACGTAGGAGACTGTGCAGGTGGTACCACCACCTCCTCCTCAGAAATCTTTTGAACCACCCTCTCCCTGAGATACCAAGAATGGCTGAACTCATGAGCCAGCAAATGCCTCATCTGCGCATTCACCCTAATCGCCCCCGTATCCTGAATGGTTGTCCCCCAAGGGTAAAAAGTCACCTGAAAATCCCCAGCAGGCATAAGTTAATACAGAATCAGAACATGTAAAAACCAGGACTAAAAAGGAAAGAATCTTACCCTACCACTGGTCAGGCCATTCAAGACCTAACGCACCACCTCCAAAGAAAAATATCCCTTCGACTGCCGATTGTCTTTCCGCCATCGATACAATCAACAGAAGTCCCCAACAGTCTCTCGTCCTTTTGGGCAACCATATGGGTATTGCACCCAATCACCTCATAGAACCACGTCTGCCAAAGACCAGAATTCACAATCAAAAAGAGACACATAAAGAAATGCGAATGCATGAAAGGAGAATGCACAAACTAAAGAATACCTCAAGAAGATACGTGGCTCTAGTAAAAGTTTATCGGCAGCACCGGCTGAATTCATCCAAAGAAAAATAAAGGGTTTCCAAAGCTAGGCTCCCCCAATCATATAAAGGGATGTTCGAAAACATCCTCAAATACTGCAAGAACCACAAATGGACAACCTCACCACTCGACGCCACCATGAAAACTCCCGGCACTAATAATATGAACAATCGGGCCATCTGGCTCACATGCAGCCCATCCTCCACATCAACCACCCTACTCAGCAAAACATTCTTTAGCAAGGACAGTCGGATGGAATCTCTATAAACTATCCTCCCTACGTCGCCAAGCGCCGCTCGCACTGCCTCCAGCCTCACCCTCAGAGAGCGATCCACCTCTATCTGCTCTCCGTCACAATCCAGCCCTAGCAGCTGTTACACGTCTATGTGAGTCATAGTCATCTCCCCAAAGCTAAAATGGAAGGTGTGGGTAGTATCCCACCACCTCTCCCCCAAAGCAGATAAGACCGCTGTCGAGCGAGGTGTCTCATCCAATGCAGACGCTAACCTCCCAAAATCCGCTGATGATACCACCCAATACACCACAGGTGGAAGAAGCTCCGAGACATCCTTAAGCCCCATCCTCCCATGGGCATGCATGTTCTTCAAAAAGATATCAGACTTCAAAAGAAAAAAAAAACTTGTCAAAAATTCAAGACGGAAGGAAAAATCACCAAGTAAAAAGAGAAGAATTCCAAAAGTCAAGTTACTTACATAACCGCCAGGGCTCACCACCCTTGAAGAGAGATGATGCAATGGCTCCCGTAGCAAGGTCCGCTCATCCGCAACAGGACCGAATGCATGAAAGGAGTTTTCTCTCCCCAAAGCAAGAGGCGCCCTGCCCTCCACTCCATGTTCGCCCAGTCATCAACAGTCAACCATTCCCTATGCGCTGCAGTGCTCACAAAGGCGGCCATTTCTTAAAGATCAGAATGCTAGGACGATTTGCAGAGGAAAATCGCAGAAATAAAGAAAGCAAGAAGATGTGAAATATGAAGGGAATTTGCCCCCTTTATATAGGATGCCAAGGGTCATGCCGATCAGCATTAACCCCCCACACACCGATCAGCACTACCTCTTTACCTTCCCGAGGCAGTCCAAAAGTTCGTGCCACTGCCGAATGGCACCCTCTGCACCATGCCGACCAGCACCCCCTTAACATTTGTACAAAAATTCCCAAAAAATCCTGAAAATTCCTCAAAAAATTCCTAAAAATCGCCGAAGATATTTAGAACATTCTCGCCAAGAAAATTTTGCATTCCCTCAAGCGAAACCCCTATATCCCCAGTAAAACTCTCAAGAGCCAAGTAAATCCCCTCCCGATAATGTCCCCGGAGAATCTTTAAGGATCACCTCCTATGCCCCCAAAGGTCTCAAACCTCCTCGAGAAATACGTCCAATACCTGGACCACCTAATCACTTTCACTGTGGAGTTTACAGCATCAAATTGGCCTTTCGTCCACAAAGTCTCTAAAAGGCACAAGGATTTCCCCAGCCATCAGCTCCCTAAGCTCAAAACAACATCGCAAGGTAATTTTCCCCAACGGAATTTGAAAGAATCATTCTCCCCAAGCAATGTCTCCAAAGGACGCTCTAAATTTTCCCCAACTCATTCATTATTCCCCAGCGAAACCCAAAATCCAATCTATATCCCCTCTTAGGTCAGAATTGACCTTGGTCTTGGATCGTCACCTTAGTTAGGTCAGAATTGACCTCGATCCTCGGTCGTCACCTCTCTTAGGTCAGAATTGACCTCGGTCGTCACCTCTCTTAGGTCAGAATTGACCTTGATCATTGATCCTCACCTTAAGCCCTCAAAATTGGCTTCGGCCCGTAGAATTGGTCATCTCACCTCATGCCCACAGCATTGGCTTCGACCCACAGAGTCGGTCACCCTCATCTTTAAGCTCGCAGAATTGGTCATCTCACCTTAAGCCCGAAGAATTGGCTTCGACCCGCAAAATTGATCATCTCACCTTAAGTCCGTAGAATTGGCTTCGACCCGCAGAATTGGTCATCTCACCTTAAGCCCGCAGAATTGGCTTCGACCCGCAGAATCGGTCATCCCCAGCACCTCCTCAGGAATTGACCTAAACCTTTCCTCCAAACCATCCCTTAGGTCCTCAGAATCGACCTCGACCCCCTGAATTTGTCATCCTCGTTTCCTTAGGTCCTCATAATCGACCTCGACCCCAGAATTGGTCATCCTATTATCAAAAGCATCATGCGGTGTCTATTCGATGGCTATCGTTTATTCCACACTCACCCGTCGAGGGGCTCTGTAGACACTCCATTTTGTTACCCCTTAAACTCTCCTTAGGTCCTTAACACCTCCCTTCATTACTATAAACCCAGGTCATACCCCGAGCACTGACCTAAAAGCCATCGGGCACTCCCAGGCTCCGTTTGACCAAAATTCAAAGTCTTCAGCTCGATCGAGAAAGAATGAATCTTTAAAGGGAACTAAAATCCCTTTCCAACGGTCCATCCCATGCGCGATTCTAACTTACCATGAGGACGAACGACCTGTTTTATCCCGAAACCTGATCTAGAGGCCACCGAACACTCCCGAGCTCCGTTTAACCTAAGTCAACTCCTTATCTCAGCAGAGACTAAATTAATCTTCAAAGGGCATTGAATCCCCTTTCCAATGGTCCATCCCGTGCACGATTCTCACTTACGGTACGGACGAACGATCCGTTTTACTCCGAGACATCACCAAACGCTTCCAGGGATCGATTGACCAAAGTCAACTCCCCGAACCGGATCAAACTCTTTGTAATGTCTAAATACATCTCCTAACCATTCCAATGGTCTGCCCCATGCACGATTCGGACTTACCATGCGGATGAACGATCCGTTTACGTCCAACGATTCCCCTTTCAATGGACCTACGAGCACTTCCGAGCCACATTCAACACAAAGTCAACTCCTAAACCCAGAAGCGATCCAACGAAATTTCTAAGGTCTCTGAATTACCTTTCCAACTATCTACCTCGGGTACAATTCGGATCAACAGTTTGCACTCTACGGTCTATTTTCTGAAAGGTCCAGAAAGATACTGCCAAATGGCAGGTCTCAGACCCTGCCTATCGACAGTGTGCCTAAACGCACCTGTCGATTGGCAGGACCAGGGCTATGCTAATCAGTAATGCCCTGGGCCTATAAAAAGTAGGCCTTATCCTCATGGCAAAAGATATCCCAGAAATGATAGACATCACTCTCAGAAAATCCAGAAAACCTCTCTCGAAGTCAGCGTGATTTCCACATCCAAATCCCTTTCGAACCTTCACTTTTCATCATACTTTTCATCAAACCTGGTGAATTCACTACCCTCCATCATTATATAATTTCAAGGGCTGCTCTCCAACACTCAAGATCAAGCTTAAGATCTTCAAGAAGGTCCAATTTTCTCAATTCTCTCCTTAAATTCTCATAAATTCGCATTAACTTGTTTCATTACTTAGCACTTTTATTCTCTCATTTCACATATCTTAATATACTTTTTATTTAGTATTATTTCACATCTCTTATTTTCATACAAATAAAAAACCCAAAAAACAAGAAAAATAAGGTTTGCTCATAAATTCCAAACGGGAATTCTCACACTTTTCTTACTCTTTTCTCACAACTAAAACACTTTTTTACACACACACACAAATAAGAGAATCCCCCAATTGGATTTATGGGATAAACCCCCCCCCCCCCCTCGTTTTTTCTGCGAACTATGTGGACTTTGATCCCTCTATAGGCTACGTAGGCATCTTGGGGAAAAACCCCAAGACTCGAGTCCTATTCTTACTTTTTCTCTCTTTTTCTATTTTTGTCTAAACTCAAATCTCTCATATTATATGTATTTGTTATTAGTAGCGTATTATCCCATATGCGTTATCGTTCCATCGTAACGATCAACATAAGGATAATCGCGTAAATCCTATTTTCTAACATTATTTTTAAATTCCTACGGATGACTCGCTTTACCTCTTTCATGGTACAAGTCGATGACTCCTATCTCCATTATATATACACATCAAGGGAAAAATAAAGGAAAATAGCAAAAACCATGAGAGACCGTAAGAGCGCAATGGGTGCCTAACACCTTCCCATTTCGTAAGATAGCCTCCGAACCCTTTTCGCATGATTTTGGTTTCGTATGTATTAGTATGTCTTTGGATGATGTCCTTCCGGATGGATCCCTTTCTTTTGTCTGTTTTGAGTAAAATAGACTGGCGACTCCATCTCTCTACATTTTTCACCTCACCCAATGACGTCGGCCGAAGCACTCCCGACAGGAACTTGCGGGACCTAGGATCCTCACTTCGCCCGCCCGCCACGAGGATCGGTGATGGCCACAGGTCTATGATTAACGTTTTCAAACTAGCTAAATCATACTTCTCTCCATTTTTCTTCTATAAGATCTATATTTATCGTTTTACAAATTTATTCATTTCTAATTTTATCCTTTCGAGTTTTACCACAAATTCATCTTAGCATTCTCATCTCCGCCACACTTATTTTTTGCACATTTTATTTTTTGATTGTCCAACACTCTGTCCCATATAACATGGCGGGTCTAATGATCGGCCTATAAAAAATTTCTTTTAATGTCAAAGGTATACACCTATCATACAATACGAGGATAGCACTTCTCCACTTAACTCAGCCTCCTTCAATCCTATGAGAATCATCATTACTAATATCTCCATCTTTTTAAATATTTGAGCCTAAATAACGAAAATGGTCATTTTTAGATATCTCTTGACCCTCTAATTTCATCACATCCCCATGTGTCCTACTACTACTAAAATTTCACTCCACTTATTCTTTTTTAGCCCTTCTTATTTTAAATCTACTTTTTTCTAGAGTTTCTCTCCACAATTATAATCTAGCTTTGATCCCCATCTTAGCCTCATTCACTAAAATATATCATATGTAAATAGCATACACCACACTAATTCATCTTGTATTTATCCAGTCAACTTATCCACAACAAGAGCAAAGAGATAAGGACTTAGTGTTGAACCTTGGTGCAGACTTACAGTAATTGAAAATTCACTACTTTCTCCAACTGATGTTCTTACTATAGTCACGGACCCATCATACATTGATCATATCAATATATATACAAGTCACTCCTTTTTTATGTAGAACCCTCCATAATATATCTCTAAGTATCCTATCATTCATATGGGGCCCAAACCATAAAATCCCAATTTTTGGCTATCCGATCAGGCCCAACACGCTGCCCAAGTCAAATTTAGTGTCACGTGGATAAATACAAATGATTATCATAAGGATACTCATATGCTTAATTGGTTACCTACAATCTCGGATAAGATAAACAGGATTCACACACGAGCCAATAAAGAGCGAGGAGAGTTACTTATACAACTTAACTACTTCGCATTGCTATAAATAGAAACCTTATCCCCAAGTAAAGAGGGATGTAATTTTGAACCTTCTGATAAATTAATACGAACATATAACAATCTACGTGGACATAGTAAATTACCGAACCACGTAAATCTTTGTGTTGTGAATATTTATTATATTCTTTTATTCCCTGCTTTCTGAAAATACATTATTGTGATTTCTTGTACTCACAATTGGCGCTGTCTGTGGAAAACGATCTTATTTCCTATGAAAGCAACCCAAATAAAATAATAAACACAAATATCTCACCACCCAAATAGTGCATCCGAAGCTGGTGATGTGCAAGCTGACTTAACTCCACTCAGGATTGGGTCTATAGTTCGCTAAGATGGGAATCCAAGATTTCACTAGGAGGAGGAGCTCTCCGAGTAAAGTAATGAGCAGCTTAGATTAACGCAGATTTTACGGTCTAGCGACGCATATGAAGCACGACTCCAAAAGCAAGAGGAGGCAACTCACCTCTAAATGGAGGCGAACACACGCCTCCAGCGATGACTAAAGACCATAGAGAAAGAATTATGTCAGTAGAACCGAAAACATTATGGTCAGACTCCTAGCCCTTAGGCGAGAAAATTGGCAGTCGATGAAGGGGTACTAGGCACGACCGAGACCATTTGGAGCGCAAAAGTCACCTAATGAGATGAAACAAGGATGAAGAGCTCCACAGGAACTATATAAGGAGTTTGGTACGAAACGATATGGACTAACACCCAACACACTGAGGATCTAGGTTCACAAAAGAGCTAGCGAGAAGGGCTCTAATCACACAAATGAAGTCTCCTTTATCAAGGGCCATTGAGGAGGATGAGGAAACCCCAAAGAAGTTTAAAGACCCAAGGTTCAAGATTTAAGATGGCAAGGCAAACCCCATAAATCATGTTCTCCAGTATAGGAAAGCCATGATTCTCTGGAATCATAATGACACTCTTAAGTGTCATACTTTTCCATCCAACTTAGGAGAAGTCTCTTAAAAATGGTTTGAAAGGTTGCCTCATAGGTCAAGAGTTTCAAGTCTCTCGTTGAGACCTTCACAGCTCACTTCATAACCACCATCTCACATTCAAAGAGGGTGGACTCTCTACTTATGATGAGGAAATATCCATAGGATACCTTTGGCTAATATGTTAAGCGCTACTATAAAACATTCAACGAGGTGGAAGATTACTCAGAGCAGGTAGTTATAGCATCTTTTAAGATCGGCTTACCCCCCACTTCCAAACTGCATCAATACCTTACCAAGAAAAAAGCGGACACCATTAACAACCTTAAGTCATGTATTGAAAAGTACGCCAAAGTGGAGGACGTGGTCAATATCATCCAAACAGAGACTAGTCGAGCTAAGGTAAACATAGGTAACGACAAGGAGAAACCCCCTAAAAAGGGGAACAAGATACAAAATAGAGCCAAAAATTGGGGTAGTGTAGATTATTCTAAAACTTTTCAAGCCATCAACACGATTTTTAAGAAATCAATCTACAAACTTCAAGGAAAAATCAAGGACTAGAAATTTCTCAAGTGGTCGAAGAAGACGGGTGGAGATCCGACCAAGAGGAACAACACACATCGGTATGCCTTCCGTAAGGAGAATAGACATGAGACAGAAAATTATAAGTCCCTCAAATATCATCTGGAGGAGTTAGCCCAGGCAGGGCATATGAATGAGCATATAGAGAAGAAATTTAATCGATCATCACCAATAATAACCAAAAATTAAATAATGTACTGGACGACGAGGTAGGATATGAGTTTGTTGTAATACACGGGACCGTCCAACCTGAAGCATATCCAGGGAAACCCAGTTAGAATGGAACTCAAGAAGATCACGACAGTGATGGAGTCCTTCCAAATAGATCCTTCCAAAAGCCAAGTTGGCAAGTGCAGGCGACTGGAGGCTATGGATTTCAACAAACACATAAGGTTTACAAAGGATGATTTGGTTGGGGTAAGAACCCCACACCATGATGCACTGGATATCACTCTCAAAATTACAAATTAAGATTTGGATAAGCTACTAGTGGACCAAGGAAGTTCTTTGGAGGTAATGTACTTAAAGAATTTTCACAAGCTTAAAATAAAGGTGTCAGATTTTAAGGAAGCGACCGTCCTACTGGTCAGCTTCACAGGAAAGATGGGTATGCCATTAGGGAATGTAGTCATGCCAGTTAGGATAGGAAACATTTCAAAACTTATCGAGTTTCTGGTCAATGACATTGACTCACCTTACTATACTATCCTCGGTAGAGGGTGTCTATATGCCATGAGGGCAGCCCCCTAAACCTACCACTAGAGGCTCAAATGTATCACAGATCGTAGCATAATGGAGATCAGAAGTGACCAAGTTATTGCTCAAAAATGTTATATCACTGCCATCAGGCCCAAATGAAAGAAAAGGAAGTTATCCCCAAGACATCCTAGGACGGAGCACTCCCTCCAAATAGTAGCTAAAGTATGGCCAACTAGGGTAGAAGAGACGAGAATCCACCCCATAGACAGGCTTATGAAAAAGCTAGAAGTAGTAGTTTTTTACACAATCTGACCAGAAAGGAGTTTCTAATCGGCACCACTTTGTCCGATCAGAAAGGAAAGAATTGATCAATTTTCTAAGACAAAGCCTAAACGTTTTAGCATGGGAGCCATTCGACGTGCCAGGTATTAATCCCGCGTTCACTTGTCATCATCTTCACATGGACCTAGCATTTTAGTCGATCATTCAAAAAGCTCGTCGCACTGTCCCAGAGAAGGAAAAGGTGGTGGAAAATGAGGTAGGGAAACTTCTGAAGGAAAGGTCCATTAGAGAAGTTTAATTCTTAAAATGGATCTTAAATCCAATAGTAGTCTGCAAGAGTAACGACAGCTGGAGAGTCTGTATACACTCCACCGATCTCAATAGGGCTTACCCCAACGATAGTTATTAGGCCTATATATTTCACATTTATCCGCTTAACTTCGGTCCTTTCATGATCCCGCGCATTGTAATTAATTTAAATTTATCTCATATTTATGCTACTAACCCTTTTTGGTGAGTATTTCTTATTTTGTGTATTGCTCAGGTGTTTTACTGGTATTTCATCCAAGTAAATGCGAGAGAAAAAACAAAACACTGAAAGAAACCAAGGAAAGGGAGTTGAAGGGAATTTTCATAATTTTTCAGCCTTAGTCCGGAGGAGGGTGCAACCAGAAAGTTCAAGATCTTGAGGTCACGAGAAAATTGGAAAAAACAACACCTCAATCTGAGCTACGATGAAGAAGTTATGTGCATTTGAAGTTGAGAGAAAATTTAGTGGCAAAAAACTTCGAGCACACAAGGCGTCCCTTGGACAACACTGGAAAAATGAACCGGTTATGTTCCAATGGGAACAGGTTTTACATTAGTAGTGCTCGATATCCATGACAAAAGTTGTCATGCTTAAAAATCGTGATAAATTACCAGAAGCGAGATTTTTATTTTTGACCTATTTTTTAGCCTAGAGTTGTAAGGGTTTAAGACTCTTGTAAAAATGGGTTCATTGAGCTGTAAAACATAATTAGTCATATCTAACTTTGCTTTAACCTAGTTTTGAGAGGAGAAAAAGACGGAAGAACCTAAGAGATTATTTTGGCATCAAATTTATGCTTTGCAGAGATCTTTCATGCAGTAATCAACATCAGTTTCCTTTCTTTCTTTTAATCTTTGCCTTTAATTATCTTTCTTAATTTCTTGCATTGTTTAGTCATTTTTTCACACTTATATACGTTTTAATTATGGACAAATTCAAATGCAACGTCAAAATCCTGTCGTACTAGAAATACATAGTCTCATCAGAATCATATTTTCTTCCTTTTTCGTGAGTCAATCATCAGGGTCAATCTTCTTGCTTAATAGTCGTCACAAGCATTCATCTTAGTCCCTCAGTTCGACACCCGGTTTATCAGATTATTACTTGAGCGACCTATTTACACTTAAACCAGGATTCACACACGTTAGAGGTACATTTATTTAGTCGCGTCAGATAGCTTCTCTCTGTCAAAGATAGACCAATTGGTTGATGCCACAGCACCCACGAGCGAATGAGTTTTCTAAATTCCTACTCGGGGTATCACCAGATTCCCTTGTTCTGCCCCCGACAGGGACAAAACTACATTCATTACCCCATTGGGCCTGTACTATTATAAGATCATTCCTTTTGACCTTAAAAATGGCAGATCCACGTGTTGCCCAGATAATACTCAAGAGGGGGTGAATTGATTTTTTACAAACTTTTAGTCAAATTAAAATTTTAGAAAAATATTTGATTTATAACACTTTAACAATTTTCAGATTAATAAAACTTTAAAGAATAAATCCAACAATATCAAATAAATGCAACCAACTAATTTAAACAACTAGAAATGCATATTTTAACACTCCGAGAATATTAAATTAATTTTCGTAGTTAATATAAAGTGATAATCTGAAATTAATTATTTATTTCAAAAATAATTATTTTAACCTTAAAATTGATTTAGTCAAATTTTGAAATTAATATATTTGCAAGATAGTGTGCAAAAAATATTAACTCAAGCAAGCATGTGCAAATAAATAAATAAATAAAAGTGTCGAAAATAAATGACAGCGAAATTTAACGTGGTTGGCCAAATCCAAACCTACGTCCACACGCCTAGAGCCCCCGTCTCCTTTACGCTTCACTAAACCTGATCCACTTGCGGGTAGGATCAAGCCACCGCATACAACCGTTTGTAAGCTAACTTCGAGCTTCAAATCACGTGGCCCACTTGCGAGTAGGAACCAATCATCGGTACAAACTGAAGCTTCAACAATGCTTCACAACAAATCTGAATTTTTGTAGTACAAGGTACAATAATGAAACTCCTTAAAATACAATTTGTAATCTGAGTTTCGTCTTCTTTAATGAGACTTCAATAAATGATGTTGGTGTAGGCACAAGTCTTCTTCTTCAATGATTATGCAGATAATAAAATTAATTGCTCTCTTGAATGTGTAAATAATTTCTCTAGCTCTTGATCATATTCTCATTCATGTGTGTCTTCCATGCAGCTCTTCAAAGTATTAAATGTGTTTTCAAAAACTAGTTGTTAGACACATGCATTTTGAGCATAAAATTCTCCTGATTTTCTGAAATGGTGTAGCTTGAAAATAATCTCCAAGTCTGATATGCAAATCTTCATTTTTATCTTCTCCATAAAAAATATAGTTGTTGTAACACAAAAATGGTACTCTGAAAATATATCTTATTTTAAAGTAGCTTGATAGATGACCCATATATTTTCATCAAAGAAAATGTCAGTCCAAGAGATAATATCTAATATATGTAAGTGTAGGGATGAAAATGTAGAACTGTAGAGTTTTGTAAAAATAAAACTGATAAAAAGACGGATGAATATGACAACATGAGAAAATATATTTAGTGGCTCAAGAAAATTATATCATAGCTTTTTGAACCTGACACCTATAATGCAAAGATAAAAGCAAAACAATCTGATATAAGAAGAGACGTTAGACGATTTGAGCCAAATTAAAAGAGTATTATGTCATATAAAAATCATTTTATGGGCAGACAACTAATACTGTTAAATCAAAGCTTATGTGCGGCACAAAAAAATGTTTCCTAAAGCAGTTTCCACGAGAAGGAGATGTGTAGTGCTTAAGCAAAATAAAGATTTGATAGATAATATATAAATAATATAATCTTTAAAAGGACAGTGTGGCTCTAGGACTGTCCAACAGTCATTATTGTAGCAATTGAAATCTCAAAATTTCAACCTTGTAATCAACCAAAATAAAGTCACCAAGTTTAACCATATTGGAAGTGGAACTCAAATCGTGTGGCCCAATACATCAGCTGCAAAGGTCAGTGGATGGGACAAGAGACTGATCGTGCGAGGCCCCAAGATAAAGCAACAAATATATATCTGGCGGTTAAAAAGTATAATCAAAATGGGTAAGAACAAAAAGTGTAAGCAAAGTAGATCTGACAAACTGTCAAGGAAGTAATTCAGTAATGCACGATTACCAAAGCCATTAAATGAGAGCTGCTATGAAAGGTAAAACAAATGAGCTGCGTTACTATATAGATAGTGCACACATGTTCCTAGGCAGTATAAGGGTAGGTGAATAAGTTAGTTGTAAGCCTATTGTTTTAGGCGCGTGGTTCAAAGATGATAAACAAAAAAAATTAATAAAAACCATACAACCAATAAACCAAAGTTAAGACATGTCTCGGTCAAATCAGTTGATCAAAGAGTTATACCTAAGGTATGGCAAGATGTCTAACAGGTCTATGGAACCAAGTAGGTTTCGGACAAAGAGGGTACTAAGAAGTGACTAAGGCTCCTACTAACTTTATAGTACAAAATCTATGCTAGCGGGTAAAATCTATATTTGCAACTGACAAGAGGACGAAATAACCAAAGATTCAAATCTCATGTATGTGGATGAGGTCAATTTGGCCAAGACATATTAATGTCACTTAACCATTCATTCTAATGATAATAGTCGAAACCGACTGGTATATAAACTTTCGAAAAGTTATTTTTCAAAAAAAAAAAAATTTGAATAATAAATTCCGAAAATTATTTAAGAATAAGAAATCCATTTGGAACAAAATTTACACCAATTTTATTTAAAAAATATTTTAGACAATGAATCACATTAACACAATTAATAATATGAATGAATAAATGCATGAGTATCTAATGTGTCAAGTTCCACACGTGAATACCTTTACTCGGATATGTCGTTGAGTAGAGTCGGTGCATGTAGAGTCATAAAAATAAAACTTAACATGAACAGGTATATAATATAATAAATATATGTATATAATGGTATATGAACAAGATTATATTATAAATGCTATGCAATAAGAAATATCTATAGAATAAAATTATGTTTGGAATCATCAAAATTAATATATTAAATTAAACTAAAATGTACATTAATTAAACTAATTAAATTATTTAGGGATAAATGACATTTTCATTAACAATCTCCCCCTTTTTGATGATGACAAAGAATGATTCACAATACTCTATAAAAGGATATATTAAGCATAATTAGTGAATCATCAAATATTTCTCCCCCTTTGACATTAACAAAAAGATTTTTTTATATAAAATGAGTGTCAAGGGTAAAAAGTGTGAAGCTCCCCCTACCAAAAATAATATTAGCATGGGATATAACCATAAATTGATAAGGAACATATGTGAATACCATGAATTTTTAACAAAGCACATATTCAACATAATATTCTCACATAGCATGTATTTGATTCGAGAGATAGATAATAATATCATCAAATAATGCGCAAGACATCAAATTGAAAAACAACAACATATTCATAAAAGATTACAACTTAAGGTTGTTAATAAGATGGCACACATCTTTAGCGTTTCCCTCAATCTTGATTTTCTCAATAACAACTTTAATAGAATTTTCAGCATTGTTTTGAGAAGATGAGCAAGCAACATTTTCATTAGTAGGAGTAGGAGCATGTGAGTGCATATTTGGAGGTAAAACAAATGGCCATGAAGGAGGTTTCACCCAAGGGGCATGCGGAGGAGATGAGCGAATAGCACGCATTGCGGCATCAAATGAAGCGTATTTTTTATATTGAGAATCGCTAACTCCTTTTATTTGGGATTCACAATCTCCCCAAGTAGTATATATTCGGGAAAATTTTCCAACCCACACAACATAAAAACTCTTTGTCATCTTAAAAGATAGATAAGAGAGAAAATGTGAAGTTCCCAAAGGGATAGAAGGTAAAGGTATTTAAAGGCATAAAATTTGGTCGCGTAGTTCATAAATTTTCCATTTTCGAGATATTAGCCAAAAAAAAATTATCGGGATTATCAATACCATAAAATTATAATCATAATCAATAAACATTTATCTCCCTCTAAGGAATACCAATGAAGGCATATATGCATATAAAAAATAAAGAGCATCTATTCATGAGATAAGATATTTTCAACATTTATTTCCATAAGATTATTTTCAACAAATTTCAATATATTCAAGAATCATCTATAAAATCAATAATCATGAGATTTTTCGATTTAAGCCCAAAAATATCATAAGTGTCATTTTCTTTAAATAATAAATTTTTTCAAGAATGTAACAAATATTTAAATAAGGACACTAAACATGTAGCATAAAATTAACTCATAAAGATTAATGTGTTCACATCATCAAAATCAATACATGCATATAACAATATCAACATGTAGCACATAAGACTAGAAATTTTTAAAATGACATTTTCATTTCAAATTAATATTCAATAAAATCATGAATTGATCCAATATCATTATTCACTAAAATATATCAAGATGTAATCACAAAAAAAAGGAATTTTCTTAAAAAATAATTATCATCAAAATCAAATGTGTGTGTCATTCAACATAAAATCATCAAGAATAATAAATATTCAAATTTACATGTGAATACTAAATTTTCAACATCAAGCCTATATATATTAACAAATATTCTATGCATTAAAAACATCAATTATGAAATAAATCATCAATAAATATATGATATTAAATTCAAGAATGTTGTTCTTTATTACCTTACCAATACTAAAGATATATTCATGAAACTTCTCCAAGTGTGGCATTTCCAACATTAGTCAATGATACTTGAAATTTGTAATATGACCAAATCATATGCCTTGAAAATCCACATTCCATCTCAAAATGCAACCTACACAACTTTGAAGATTTTCTCTTTTGGTACCCAAAATGTGTTAGGTCCATAGGGTTAGTATACATCTTGGTTCCTTTAGGAATCCAAGATAATTTTCTTTTTCTAAATTTATATGGACACAAATCTGAAAAATTCATGTGTCTACCGCAATAAGTGCATAAATAGCTAGAATGACTAGATGAGGCTTCATTTTTAATAAATTGGAATAAGTCTTTTTCTCATTTCCTTCATCATATCATATACCATTATTGTTAAATCGAATTCTTTGATTTTCTACAATGTTATGAAAATATTCATTTCCTTTTGTAAAAGTATCCAATGATTTCTTTAAATATTCAATCTCCCTTTTTAAATCACTATTTTCAATTTCAAGAGGAGTAGTGACAATAACATATTTTTCCTTTTTCAAAGATTTAATTTTATTTCTCAAAGATTCATTTTCAAATGTCAAATCATCAAAATCATTTGACCTAGAATCATATTTAGTTGAAAGTAATGAATAAGAAATCTTAAGTTTAATATATCTATTTTTAAGTTCTTCAAAACTCTCACATAATTCATCAAAAATATTTTGTAAAGCTTCATAATCATCAACATTATCATTATCACTAGAGTTAGGGTTAGAATGTATCCCATTTTCCTTATCCATGAAACAAAGTTGAGCAACTTCATTTTCATTTGAATCTTCATCGAAAGAGCTAGTGTCGGATTCACTCTATGTTGTGGACTTCAATGCCTTCTTCCCTTTCTTATATTTTGGACAATTAGGCTTAATGTGTCCAACTTCATCACAATGATAGCATCTTGATTCAGATTTGGATTGATGATCATCATTGAACTCTTTTGAAAAATGTGTCCTTCTTCTTTCTTTGGCTTTCTTTTTGGAGACAAGATATTTTTTGAAATCTTTAGCCAATAAGGAAATATAATCATCATCTTCACTTTCTACATTCTTGCTTGAAGATTTGAAAGCAATAATTTTGTTTGTTTTAGGTTTCTCTTCTTCAACAAATTCCTTGAGTTCCATCTTATGAGTGATTAAGGAACCTAATAGCTCATCAAGAGAGATAGGTATTTCTTTTATTGCTTCTTTGATAGCTGACTTTTTGGTCATCCAATTCGCCGGTAATGACTTGAGAATTTTGCTCACCAACTCATTGTTAGTATAGGTTTTTCCAAGAGATTTAAGACCATTAATAATATTTGTAAACCTAGTGAACATATTAGAAATATATTCATCGGATTTCTTCTTAAATAAGTCATAACTATGAACAAGCATGCTAATTTTATCTTCTTTAACTTGACTAGTTCCTTCATATGTGACTTCTAGTCTATCCCAAATTTCTTTAGCAGATTCACAACAACAAATTCTATTATACTCATTTACATCAAGTGCATAATGCAAAATATTCATAGCTTTAGCATTTATTTGAATTTTCTTAATATCAACTTCATTCCATTCATTTTCTTCTTTAGGAATAGAAACATTATTTACCATTTTCATAGGTGTAAGAGGACCATTTATGATAACTCTCCAAACCTCATAATCATGTGACTGAATAAAATATTTTATTCTATTTTTCCAACAACTATAATCTTTTCCAGAAAATAGAGGAGGTTTAAAAATATATTGGCATTTACCAAGGGATGTTGTAACATTTGCCATTGATCTTTAACTCTAATATTGTTAAATCTAAAAATAAGAATAGCACTTGCTCTGACACCAATTATTGCCCAGATAATACTCAAGTGGGGGGTGAATTGAGTTTTAACAAACTTTTAGTCAAATTAAAATTTCAGAAAAATATTTAATTTATAACACTTTGACAATTTTCAGATTAATAAAATTTTAAAGAATAAATCCAACAAGATCAAATAAATGCAACCACCTAATTTAAACAACTAGAAATGCAGATTTTAATGCTCCAAGAATATTAAATTAATTTTCGTATTTAATATAAAGTGATAATCATTAATTATTTAATTCAAAAATAATTATTTTAAACTTAAAATTAATTTAGTCAAATTTTGAAATTAATTTGTTTGTAAGATAGTGTGCTGAAAATATTAACTCAAGCAATCATGTGCAAATAAATAAATAAAACTGCCAAAAATAAATGACACCGAAATTTAACGTGGTTCGGCCAAATCCCGGCCTACGTCCATGCGCCTAGAGCCCCCGTCTCCTTTGCGCTTCACTAAACCTGATCCACTTGCGGGTAGGATAAAAGCACCGCATACAATTGTTTGCAAGATAACTCCGAGCTTCAAACCTCGTGGCCCACTTGCGGGTAGGAACAAATCACCGGTACAAGCCGAAGCTTCACAACAAATCTGAATTTTTGTACTACAAGCTACAATAGTGAAACTCCTTAAAATACAATATGTAATCTGAGTTTCTCCTTCTTTAATGAAACTTCAATAAATGATGTTGGTGTTGGCACAAGTCTTCTTCTTCAATGATTGAGTATATAATAAAATTAATTGCTCTCTTGAATGTGTAGCTGAGTAGTAAAATAAATGCTCTAAATAATTTCTCTAGCTCTTGATCATATTCTCATTCATGTGTGTCTTCAATGGAGCTCTTCAAAGCTTTAAATGTGTCTTCAAAAACTAGTTGTTAGACACATGCATTTTGAGCATTAAATGCTCCTGATTTTCTGAGATGGTGTAGCTTGAAAATAATCTCCAAGTCTGATATGCAAATCTTCATTTTTTTCTTCTCCATAAAAATATAATTGTTGTAGCACAAAAATGGTACTCTGAAAATATATCTGATTTCAAAGTAGCTTGATAGATGACCCATATATTTTCTGCAAAGAAAATGTTAGTCCGAGAGATAATATCCAATATATGTAAGTGTAGGGTTGAAAATGTAGAACTGTAGAGTTTTGTAAAAATGAAACTGATAAAAACACAGATGAATATGACAACATGAGAAAATATATTTAGTGGTTCAAGAAAATTAAATCATAGCTTTTTGAACCTGACAGTTATAATGCAAAGATAAAAGCAAAACACTCTGATATAAGAAGAGACGTTAGACGATTTGATTCAAATGAAAAGAGTATTATGTCATATAAAAATCATTTTAGGGACAGACAACTAATACTGTTAAATCAAAGCTTATGTGTGGCAACAAAAAAACGTTTCCCAAAGCAGTTTCCACGAGAAGTATATGTGTATTGCTTAAGCAAAATAAAGCTTTGATAGATAATATGTAAATAATATAATCTTTAAAAGGACAGCGTGGCTCCAGGACTGTCCAACAGTCATTATTGTAGCAATTGAAATCTCAAAATTTTAACCTTGTAAGCAACCAAAATAAAGTTACCAAGTTCAACCATATTGGAAGCGGAACTCAAATCGCATGGCCCAATACATCAGCTGCCAAGGTCAGTGGATGGGACAAGAGACTAATCGCGCGAGGCCCCAAGAGAAAGCAACAAATATATATATGGCGATTAAAAGTGTAACCGAAATAGGTAAGACCAAAATGTGCAAGCAAAGTAGATCTAACAAACCGTTAAGGAAGTAATTCAGTAAGACGCGATTACCAAAGCCATTAAATGAGAGCTTCTATGAAAAAATAAAACAAATGAGTTGTGTTACTATATAGACTGTGCATGCACGTTCCTAGTCAGTATAAGGGTAGGTGAATAAGTTAGATTTAAGCCTATTGTTTTAGGCGCATGGTTCAAAGCTGATAAACAAAAAAAAATTATAAAAACCATACAACCAATAAACCAAAGTTAAGACATGTCTCGATCAAATCAGTTGATCAAAGAGTTATAACTAAGGTATGGCGAGACATCTAACAGGTCTATGGAACCAAGTAGGTTTCGGCCAAAGCAGGTACTAAGAAGTCACTAAGGGTCCTACTAACTTTATAGTACAAAATCTATGCTAGCAGGTAAAAGCTATATTTGCAACTAACAATAGGACGAAATAACCAAAGGTTCAAATCTCATGTATGTGGCTGAGGTCAATTCGGCCAAGACATATTAATAGCACTTAACCAATAATTCGAAAGATTATAGTCGAAACTGACTGGTATATAAACTTTCAAAAAGTTATTTTTCAAAAAAAAAATAATTTGAATAATAAATTCCGAAAATTATTTAAGAATAAGAAATCCATTTTGAACAAAATTTACACCAATTTTATGTAAAAAAATATAGACAACCAATCACATTAACACAATTAATAATATGAATCAATAAATTCATGAGTATCTAATGTGTCAAGTGCAAAAGTACATCCACACATGAATACCTTTACTCGGATTTTTCGTTGAGTAGAGTCAAGGCATGTAGAGTAATAAAAATACAACTTAATATTAATAGGTATATAATATAATATATATATATATATATATAAAATGGTATATGAACAAGATTATATTATAAATTTTATGCAATAAGAAATATCTATGGAATAAAATTATGTTTGGAATCATCAAAATCAATATATTAAATTAAACTAAATGTACATTAATTAAACTAATTAAGTTAATTACAGATAAATAACATTTTCGTTAACACCACGTGCTAGAGATTGGTCACTAAGATGTTTAAGCAATAAATGGGTGAGATGATTGATGTTTAAGCAATAAATGGGTGATACGATTGAAGTTTCTATTGACTATATGCTCGTCAAAAGAAACTATAAAATGGCCACCTCAAGGACTTGGCAGACACCTTTGAAATCCTCAGGCGTTATCGGATGAAGCTCAAAGCGAGAAAGTGCTCATTCAGGGTCCAGTTAGGAAAGTTTCTCGACTATTTGGTCAGCAAGAGGGCAATCGAAGAAAACCTCGACCAAATGGTAGCGATCAGTAATGTCCAGTCATCGAAAATGCTACGAGAGATCTAGAGGTTGTTCGGGGTGCTTGCAACCTTAAATCGTTTCATCTCCAAGTCATCTAAGCATTCCAGAGTGTTCTTTCAGCTGCTTAAGAAGGAATATGGCCTCACCTAAAAAGATGCACTTGAAGAAATCTAGTATTACTTTAGCAAATCCCCATTATCACTACACCAAAAACAGCAATTAGGCACACCATGATATTAAAAATCTAGCATAGTTTTAAAATGTGTCAAATTCTGGAACGTTTTAATGACAATTTGGCATACTTTAAAATAGTGCCAAAATTTGCCACTGTTTTTAAGTGTGCCAAAATTAAGTACACTTGACTAAAATATAAAGTGCCCTAAAAAAATTCACTTATTCACTTTGGAGTCTCCTGCTCACTCATCCCTCTCATTTTCTAACCATCCCGCTCGATGTTCGTTTCTAATTTTTTAGGTGCATACTAGATTGATGTACCCCTTCTTCTCCCACATTAATATCTTCTCGAGGGTTCCCTATTTCTCATTCTCTATATTTTTTATGTTGTTTGTTTGTCAGTTATCCCAAGTAGGTGTTCACATTCAACATATCAAGCTCAAATGATTTATGGTTTTAGAATAGGATTCTTGCGTTTCAACCTTTAGGATTTATTTTTGCTTAATTCATTTTGTGTTTTTTTTTGCAGGTATTGATTTAGTGATTATAAACGTATTTTTATGGTTTTATAAATCAGGTATACTTTCATCTCTCTTTATGTTTTTGGAAAAATAGTGGTATATTTATTTTACATATTTGGGTTACTTTATGTCCGATTTGTCTCCCTGCCTATTTTTGTTTTCAGTCGTTGGCATATAGCACAAAATTGTTAATATAAAAAATAGTTTCACATGAGTAGAATAAAAGAGTAATCCAAAGGTTAAATCACTAGATTCATTTCTTTGTCAATGTGGTATTGATGTGTATGTGTTTGTGTGTTTTGAACAGGCTCTGGTATTCTTCTTTTGATTTTGAATTTGTTTCTTTAATTCTTTTATTTTTCTATGTGTATCTATTAATTGTTTTATAGGATGATTGCTACATATTTGACAAAATGTACAAGTGTTTTTTGGAGTTATTTTTTTAATATAGTGATTTTAGTATTCATAACATGGAAATCTGAATAATATCATTTGAACTATAGAATTCAGTTTATCATTACTCATTCTGTTTGATCGGTCTTTATAGAATATTTATAGGAATGTGATGTCCTGTTAAGTAAAAGACATTATAGGTTATTCTTATTATACCTCTTTTGTTTTGGTGTGGCTTAATTTATTTTGATAAATTATACTAATCTTTTAGAGTTCAGCATTGTGATCTTTTAATTTAGCTGTTGTTGGCCTCATTCTTCTTTGTACGCCATTGGATGTATTCAAATTATTATGCTAATGGTAGTTATGTTGAAATATTTGTGTTGGTGGCTCTTATTTGGCAGGGGTAGTTTCTATGATAGTATATTCCAACTTTCAATGAAGAAACATTTGAATACTTACCAAAAGTTGGAATACTTTCTAACTTATATTGTTAGTAAACAACACATATCATTTATGTGGGTGTTTTGAGGCATGTATGGTTCTTAAAATTTGAGTAGTAGACTATAAGAGGAGTGGTACTTCATTAAAAAATTTGACCTCTTTTTTTATAAGAAATGGAAAAGGAACCAATGTATGTTTTTCATATGCGTACCATTTTCCTTTAAAAGGCTAAAATCACTACTATTTATGTGCACTCTCCAGGAGGAGGATTAAATGATTAAGGAGTCTTTTTCAAACTTAGAGGTAAGATGGTGGATCTATGGATTGTACCAGTTGATTGGTTTTTTCAACTCAATACATGCAATTGCATGTTAATTATTTAAAAGTAAAAATCAAATATAATGTAAGACTTGAGTTTAAGGTTCAATGTAAGCCATTTTCTATATTAATTTAAGGTTTATTTCTTGTTGGTATATTTATCTATGTTTAAATTATTAGTCTTTTTCTATTAGCGAACCTCCCCGAATTCTATACCTGCATTCAGTCATATTTTAACACCTAAAACTCCATGCAGTTTGTTGTCCAAAACTTTAATTTAATTCTCAAAGTATTGTTCCAAACCATTTATGGACATTATAATATAACTTCATACCCTTTCGATGTACAAGCTTTTTTCCAATTCACCTACTATAAACTCAATGTTCACAGCATCATATAATACTAAATTCTATAAGGTTGTCATCAATTCCCTTCCCCTCACCCCCTCAATAGTGAGTTAATCTTGGCACCACGACGCATATTGAACTGATACCAATCTAATACTGAATTAGTCTTGGCTCTTTTGGATAGATCAGATGTGTACCAATGATCCAATATTGTCCAGTTGTAAGGCATGCTCTGCTTTCAGGTTCTTATATCCCATTGACCTGCTCTACCCCTTTCGTCTTTAACTCCCAATTTGACCACGTTTATGTTGTTAATGTTCATCTGCATCCATGAACAATAAGCCATATGAGTATGCATTTAACTGTGATTGTTGTTATATGTATATAGTTGTTATCATAAATGATCATCCAACTCTATGCATTGGTTTCGTTAGTAAACTTATGTCTCATATGTAACTTAATTTAGTCATTTATAAAGTGTCATATATCTGTCCTACCCACGGTCCTACACTCGATTGAGTCATTTATAAATGTTTATACTACGTCGAAATATGTTACATTTGGTTTACTTAATATGATGGTTTGTTCATTGCAGTTCTACATGACTTGGTCCCAAAAATTATGTTGGTTCATTTTATAAAGTTAGATTGACAAACAAATGTTCATTGCACCATTAATATGTTCAGATATTAATGAGATTGTAATATGTTCAAATATTAATGAGATTGTAATATGTTCAAATATCAATGAGATTGTATTATGTTCATATGATCAACTCAAATTTTTTATACTTATAAATTTACTCCTATCCCACTTTGTTGAAGAAACAGGTGATAGAGACATACATATGAGCAGCATCGAGTTGTGCGGCAGTGAACCGTGTCCAACCAGCATAGCTCCATGCCTAATATCGACTTTGAGCATGATTTTAATGAATAAAATTATGGTGTGTAACTTCTACACCCAATATAGCTCCTTGCCCAGCACTATAGGCTGCTTTTGGGCTTCTATAATCAGAAGCAGTAGGCCCATGTAGGTGCAGTCACTGCTGAAACAACAACACAACAAGATGTCAACTTGAATCATAACTCGGATAATAAACATGTTGCTAAGCACTTGTTTTTTATATCATCAAACTCGTAACTTGAACCCCAATTCATACCATGGCATTATTTTTTTAAGCACTTGGTTAAACTCGTAACTTGAACCACAATTTGTACTAAAGCATTATTTAATATTCTCAAACAACTGTCGTTACCTCTGATTAAGAAATAGGTAATGTAACATCCTTATTTGATCTTTCGTCTTATTATTTCTTCTCATTATTTATGATTAATTGCGGCATTTGTGATTAGGCGAAAGAAGGTTAGAAGTTGGTGCAATGGTTTTCACCGATCGAGTTGTTACATGTATTGATTAGTTGATACGATGAACTATCAAGAGCGGGCTGCAATACATGAATTCATGGATCAGCAAACTATAACAATTACCAAAGCTGGTATCCATGCATTATAGACTCCTCGATGCAGCGTAGTGGCAGCTATAAATCCCATATATGGAATTGTAAGTTGCACAACATATTCAGACTATTTACGTGTGTGTGTGTGTGTGTGTGTGTGTGTATGTATGTGTGTGTCCATGTTGCTTAATTTTATCTATGTTAGATATTTGATAGATGTACACAATATGACCGTTCACTAACCCCAACAAAGAATATTGGACTCCCGGACTCTTTGCTCTGTCATTTTGATCTACTATTTATTATACTGGATCAAATCGACCCTGGTATTGACCGTCTAATCTTTGATAATGTCTTGTGTATACACCACTTATGTTATGCGGTAGATGGGGGTCATGAGTCATATTTCATAGATTAAAATATTGATGGATTTTCTATTGTAATTGAAACTGGTCTATGGAAATGACTTGTACCTTTAGGTGAGGAGACACTATATGGGAGTTCAAGATATGGAAGAGAAGATGAAGGCGATACAGGTTCATCCGTTTACGTCAAGTGTAATTGAATGCTACACGGGAGAAAATCAAATAGGGTTGGAAGCGTGACATTGTCACCATCAAGTTTCTAAAGAAGTACATTCATTATGCAAAGCATAGGAATTAGCCAGACCTGACTGATGAGGTCTCGCTACTTTTCTTACGCATACTTATTCTATACATTTGTTAACTAGTATGGTCGTGTCATGTTAATTGTTACAAATCATATTCTAGCACCTCGCATTTCCCGTTGGTCCTATTTCACGTACTGGGTTAACAAAATACGAGTTATTTTATCACAACAGGCAGGGAATATGGACATGGTGTTGGAGCAGGCAAATTTTCAAGTATTTGTTTTACTATGTAGTGTAATATATATATTTTTACATTGTGAACCTAGTGCCCACCTTTCATTGACTAGCCTCTATGCATATAGAATTACACATTTAAACTTTATAAATAATATTGTTTGTTATGTAAGAAACATTTTAAAATATTAATGAATATTGTTGCCAACTGTGGCATCAAATATCATGTTTTGAAAAAAAAAATTGTGATACCTATGAGTTCCTAAATTAAAAGAAATCCGAGATTGCTACTACTAACAGGACAATAATGAGAATTTTATCACCATATCTTACTGTTATTTCAAGTAGTGAAGTACGAGCTACACATACAAGCACAACTATTGTTAATCATTCTTCTAGTTGAGGTCATTCTCTCTCAGATTCTGTTTTATCTATTAACTTGAATTTTATTGATAATCATATTCACACTTCTCTATTTTATTGATAGAATTCGCACTTGCTATTGTTGATTCTTATCTTTTATATTTCAAAATTTGGAAGGCATAAGTGACATTCGTGATGAGAGGGATCGAACTAGAATGCAAGTAGTCATTGAGGTATACATATGATCAGTGTTTTTATATTACTTTTGTCACTTCACTGTAACACCCCGACCGCCTGGAGAGAGCGGAGCGGAGCGCTACTATCAATAAAATAAACTGAATCCACAACAAGTAACAAGGTATAGAGCATCTAAAAATCACATAATAAATGTGACACCCCGCCCAATTAAATATCGGGTGATCAGTCCTTTATAAAATTTAAAACAAAATGTTCGGTTGGTTCATTCTTAGCATCACTGTCGAAAACGCAATAACTTATTTAATCACCTAATATAATTAAGCTAAGTGTCAAAACATTTTTTTTTAAGACCATTTAATTACCAAACCAAGTAATTTAATATGAAACATCCACGCACAATTAATTAATACAAATACTGCATCAGAATCACATGCTGAAATAAATAAGACTGGATAAACATCCCAGTTCAAAACTCTAAACCAAAACAACAGTAGCCAACAATCCAAATGAAAGTAAACGAGAAATAGAGTAAACATAATCTCTAAAACTGTCTAAGGAAGGGGCGACACATGCCCTAAAGAAATGTCATAATGAATAGTAATGAAATAGTCGAAGCGTCTAAACAAAGTCCTGTAGCTCCCACAATAGCTACAGCATACCACGCAATCCGAAACTCTAAGCCTGATGTCCCTGCGACTGAGCACCTGATATAATACATATATATAGCAAGAGAGAGAGAAGATGCAATAAACGAATCAGAGCCCGATTTGTAAAAATATTTGTTTAAGCAAGTATTTAAAATTTGCAGTAAAGCAAGTATCAAGTACATGTTAGTTCGAACTCTCTCTTGAGATTCTCACCCCTTTTCTATTGTGCATGACTAACACGTATCTAAATTTTCTCCTTAGCTATAACTTCCAATATAACTAGTCTGAATCCATCCTAATAGTATTTACCCTCACTATTAGTACGCCAGTATCGTCCATACAATACGTTAACCAGTTAGCCTATGATGAAAAGCTAATTAATAAATTTCCCAATTTCATAATAATTCAAGTATACGATTAGAATTTTCTTATCAAATTTCCATGCCCACATTCATTAATATTCCCACTAGATTAATTTATAATTCTCATACATATATACATATAGTCACTTCTTCCCTATATATATATATATAACATGATATTGCACCCCCGGGCTATATCCCATTAGTGCACCTAGTCAACATACTGTACCCCCGGGTTATCACCCTTTAGTACACTTATATAGATAATCTTGTACCCCCGGTTTATCTCCCATTAGTACACTTACAATATGCTTTTGTACCCCCGGGTTATCACCCATTAGTACACTTATAATAATAAGATTTTCACACACCCGGGTTATCACCCATTAGTACACCTATAATAATAAGATTTTCACACCCCCGGGTTATCACCCATTAGTGTCTTTAATAATAACAATACATAATAGGTATACACACATCCTATTATAATAGATAGGTATTTCCCCTCACCTACATATATGCTTCTCTAACGCATATTGATTTCAACATTCCTCACTAGTTATTTGGATTATTATCCCTCTCGTAATCTCTACGGTGTGTTCTCTCCATACCGAGTTTATTAAAGTATTTAGTCCCCCATACTTCTTTCGAAATCCTTCCTTACATAAGTTTATTATTTGGAAAATATGTCTCTCATTTCTGAACTAATAAACTCAAAACTGGGTCCTAAAAGAAATTTTCAAAATTCCACTCTATCGCTCGAACGAGGTGACAAGCCGTTTGAACGACTGCCACATGTCGCTCGAACGACTTCACGCGAGATAGAAATCTCGCTCAAACGACTTCGAGCGACTTCGCGCGAGAATTCGCTGTTCGTCCCCTACCTTGGTTTTTCAACGTTTTCCACCATTTTTAACCTCAAATCTTCTCCTTCAACACCCCAAACTCCAAATAAATAGTTAAACCTCGGACCCCATCAATAACATATGAATTCTAACATCCTAAAATCATCAATTCATTACAAATCATTCATAAAACTTGAAACCCTCAATTTAAATTTTATCAAACCCTAGTTCTTCCAATACAAGTTCAAGAAGCCATAATTTTCATATTTGTTCTGCATATAATTTCTTAAAACGTGATTTCCAGTCTACATACATTAAGGGTTTCAATCTAATAAATCACAGAATTTATTTCCACATCCAATTTCCTCAATTTCACCATTTTTATAACTTATAACATAATCCTAATCATTCTATACTAACATGAATCAAATTAATACCGCAATACAGCAAGTTATAAACACTTGCCTTGAATGAGTAGTCTAATTTCTGGATGATGTTGGTATCGGTGGGTTCCCCTCGTCCCGATCTACACGGTGGTGGTGGTGGTGGTGGTGGTGGTGGTGGTGGTGGTGGTGGTGGTGGTGGTTATGCACGGTGATGTCGATTTAGCCCTCTTCTCTTGGCAAAAGTTTTCCCTCACACTTCCTATGGCCGTTCTTGCTTTCTCCATATTTATAACCCTAATGCAAATGTTTTGGATGATAAATTAAGTCCTAATTTTCGTCCATTAATTAGGCCTAAAAATCCAATTTACCATAATGCCCTTTTTGGGGTGTCGGTTAGGCTTAAAATTGCCCCGGGACCCAAACTAAACACCCGAGTATACTATTTCGACTATCTTGACCCTTCCGGACTCAACGGTACACTCGAAATCATTATACGAGTTACTAAAAATAACTTATATATTTATTCCACCAATTTAGTCCCGACACGACTCACACGCGCGTCTGACTTAATTCACTAAATTGTCGTATTATTATCTCTCGATAATTTATCGAAGTATATAGTTCCATATTACATATCGCACAGTAATATTAAACTAATAAGTATTAACCCGTAGCACACTAGTTAATATTTATTTTTATTGGATCCGGATTAATTAACAATTTAATTCTTCACATTTAAATTTAATTAATCCCTTTGTAATGAATAATCCCATAATTATTTAAATCATCAAAAATGTGGGGTATAACATACTTCCCCCCTAATAAAGGAATTTCATCCCGAAATTCGGAACAGAAAATAAGGTATACCTGGTATGAATAAATCTGGATATTTCTCACGCATATCTGTCTCACGCTCCCAAGCAGACTCTTCCACATTGTGATGTAGCCACTGCACCCGAACAAGTGGAACTACCTTTGATCTTAGCCTCCTTTCACTATAATCTAGAATATCTATCGGTCTCTCCTCATATGAACTATCTGGATGTAGTTCAATCTCCTCAATTACAATGTGAGTGTGTGTTAACTCATCTCGAAGGTATCTCCTCAGTGACGAAATGTGGAACACATCATGGATACGATGCAAGTGCTTCGGTAATCCCAATCTGTATGCCGCTAGTATGACGCTCTCTATAATAGGAAATGGTCCCACATATCTCGGAGCCAACTTCCCTTTCTTCCCAAATCTCATTACCCCCTTCATCGGAGATACTCTCAACAAAACCTGGTCCCCCACTGCGAACTCTCGGAAGAACCTTTTTGTATCGGCGTAGCTTTTCTGTCTGTCCTGGGCTACCCGTATGCAATTTTGAATCATCTCAATCCTACTAGACGTATCCTGAATTACTTCTGGCCCGAGTAGCTTGTTGTCTCCTACCTCTAGCCAACAAACAGGGGAACGACAAGGTCTGCCATACAATGCTTCGAACGGGGCCATGCCAATCATAAACTGATAGAAGTTGTTATAAGCAAACTCTACCAGTGGAAGATACTGCTCCCAAACTCCCCCAAAATCAAGGATACACATGCGTAACATGTCCTCGAGCATCTGATTAGTGCGTTCAGTCTGCCCATCGGTCTGCGGGTGATACGCTGTACTCAACCGCAACTCGGTACCCAAAGCTTCCTAGAAGCTTTCCCAAAAATGAGATACAAATTTCTTATCTCTATCTGACACGATGTTAAGAGGTACACCATGCAGTCTCACTATCTCTGCAATAAATAATTGAGCATACTGTCCTGCTGTGTAGTCTATCCTGATGGGCAAGAAGTGGGCTACCTTCGTTAACCGATCTACAATAACCCATATAGAATCATGCCCCCTCTGCGAAGTGGACCACCCGATGATAAAATCCATGTAAATGCCTTCCTATTTCTAGGTAGGAATCTCTAATGGCTGAAGTAAACCTGGTGGTCTCTGATGGTCCACTTTCACTAGCTGACAAGTGGTACACTTGGATACGAACTCTGCGATATCCTTTTTCATCCCGCTCCACCAATAATGCCGCCTCATATCCTGGTACATTTTTTCCCCATCGGGATGTACCGCAAATTGGGATCCATACGACTCCGTCATTACTACATATCTAAGGTCCTCCCCCTCTGGAACGACGAGCCTCCCATTGAAGCACAAACCACCCTCAGAACTTACTGAATAAGACTCGGCTCCTCCGACAAAAAGATACCTAATTCGATCTTGACAGAACGAATCCGTTGCCTGTGCCTGTACTATTTGCGTAATGATCTGAGGTGTCACTATCATCGCAGACATAAATGATCGGTCCACAGCATCCTGATGTCCCAATTCCTTCCATTTAGCTTTCCACAACTCGGTCGTCTCATCGACCGGCCTGCGGCTCAATGCATCAGCAACCACATTAGCCTTTCCCGGGTGAGAGTGTATTTCGAACTGATAATCTTTTACAAACTCAAGCCATCAGCGTTGATGCATATTTAACTCCTTCTGCATGAACAAGTACTGCAGTGACTTGTGGTCTGTAAATAAACGAAACTGTTCTCCCAATAAGTAATGCCTCCAAATTCGCAGCGCAAATACAACTGCTGCTAACTCTAAGTCGTGGGTGGGGTAATTCTTTTCATGAGGCTTAGGCTTTCAGGAAGTAAAAGTTATGGCCTTCTCCTCTTGTGGGAGTACTCCCCTAAGCCCCTGTAATGATGCGTCAGTATAAACCAGGTATTCCACTCCCGCTCTGGGAAGTGCTAGAACGGGTGCTGAAGTTAACTTGTCTTTCAGCTCATCAAATGCTAACTGGCATGCATCGTCCCAAACAAACGGTATGCCCTTATGAGTAAAATTTGTCATAGGACCCACAATCTTCAAGAATCCTCGAATAAACCGTCTATAGTATCCGGCTAATCCCAAAAAACTCCTCACCTCCGTCGGCATCGTGGGTTGTCCCCGCTCCCTCACCGCTGACACCTTACTAGGGTCTACAGATACCCCTTTTCTGATACAATGTGTCCCAAAAACTGTACCTCCCACTACCAAAACTCACACTTCTCATATTTGGCATACAACTCATGCTCTCGTAGGGTCTGTAAAACCATACATAAATGTTCGGCATGTTCTTCTTGAGTGCGGGAATAAATCAGGATGTCATCTATGAAGACAATGACGAACTGATCTAGGAACTCTATGAATACTCTGTTCATTAAGTCCATGAATACTGCTAGGGCATTGGTTAGCCCAAATGGCATAACCCTGAATTCGTACGATCTATACCTCGTCATAAAAGTAGTCTTGTCCACGTCTTGCTCCCTGATGCATAGCTGATGGTACCCGGATCTCAAATCTATCTTTAAGAAGTGGGCCGCTCCTCTCAGGTGATCAAACAAGTCATCGATCCGAGGCAACGGATACTTATTCCGTAACGTGACTTTGTTAAGCTCCCGATAATCAATGCAAAGCCGTAGGGACCCATCCCTTTTCTTTACAAAAAGAACTGGGGCACCCCAATGCGAGGTACTCCTACGGATGAAGCCATATCCCAATAACTATTCTATCTGATCCTTTAACTCCCTCATCTCTTCCGGATCCATACGGTAAGGTGCACGTGCTATCGGACGAGTACCTGGTGCTAAGTCTATCATAAACTCGATCTCCCTACTCGTAGGCAACCTCGGTGTATCCTGAAATACATCAGCAGACTCGCAAACAACCGGAATCAAATCGAGTGGTACTACGACTGCAGAGGTCTCATCCTCTATATAAAATAAGTGGGTGGACGACCCTCCCTCTGAGTGAGGCATCGCCACTAAGAACATCTCCTGGCCCGAAACGGCAAACACAATACTCCTACTGAAGCAATCAATCATGGCCCTATACTCGACTAACTAATCCATACCAATAATGGCATCGTACTCGAACATATCTAATACTAGCATATCAGCCGGTAAGATTAAACTACCAATCTCTATGCCTACTCCCCGGCATATAAAGAAAATCAATGACCCATTACCCAGTGGTGAGTCTACACAAGTCACTATACTCTCTGTCGTGCTTAACAACCCTGTGGCCTTTGCAAAGCTAGTGGCTATAAAAGAGTGTGATGCCCCCGTGTCAAATAAGAAGCGACCCAAAGTGCCATGGATAGAAAACTTACCCTCCACTGCAGGCGGTGCATGCGGAACTGCGACCTAGTGGACGTTATAGACACGTCCATACTGCAACTGTCCCTGCAGCATCGGAACTGTGGGTAAAGCTGGAACTGGAGCCGGCGCTGGTAGGGCGATGGGAAAAATGGGTCTCTGGGGCTCCTGGTGAGCACCCTGCTGTCGAGGAACTCTATCCCTATCCGGGCACTCCTGTTTCTTATGGCCAGTCTTGCCACAAGTATAACATTTCCCAATGAAGCTTCCTCCTCTCTGCCCCTAGTAGCCTCAGCCCGATTGGCCGTTACCACCTCTACCTTGGCCCTATTGTCCTGTTGTCCTCCCTACTTTTGACCCAGCTGCTGATTTTGTGGCAGGCCCTGGTGCTGGTCCTGTGGTTGGCCCTGGTGGCCCTGTCTCCAACCCCCATGACCATGCCTGAACCCTCCAGAATGAAACCTCTTAGCAGACTCCCCCTGTTAGGAACCCTGCCTCTGAATCTGCTCAACTGGTACTCCACTGGAATTACCTCCCCTTGTCTTTCCCAACTGGTTGGGATCTCCCCCTCGCTTGCTTCCCTTAACATGAAAGCGATTGTCCTGACAATGCAATAAGGCTGCATTCAGAACGTCGGTATATGAGTGTAGGGAAAGGTTACCCAATAAATGTTGTCGTATCTTACAAGTCAAGCCATCCATGAACATCTGATTGTGCTTCTCCTCAGTAGACACCTCCTCCGGTACAATGTTTGTCAAACGTGTAAACTCTTCCTCGTATTTCGCAATGGTCATCCCTTCCTGGGTGAGGTCTAAAAGTCTCCGTCTCATCTCAGTCTTGACGGCGGAAGGAAAATACTTGCGGTCAAATCGCACCCAAAAATCGTTGACAGTCATCACATCTCGCTCCTCGGTAGTAGTAGTAGACTCCCACCACTGTAAGGCTGCCCCTCTCAGCTTGAAGGTAGCCAAAACATGCCTTTGAACCTCTGTGCACTAATACATGCGAAGATGCCGTTGTATGTCCTTCCACTGACTCGCGGTCATTACATATGAACCGCCCAAGAACTCTGGGGGACAATGTAATACCCCCTATTTTTATGTTATATTAATTTGGGGATTTATTAAATTTAATGTGAATTAATTATTTAATAAAAATTCGAAAATTAATTATGTTATAATTATTAATGTGATGAGAGTTAGTAATTATGGAAAAATTTGTTGAATATTACTAATGAGCAAAGTAATATATAATAGTAGTGATATTAAATGTCACGAGTGAATAAAATGACAATTTTAAAAATTTGAGTCGGGACGCGCCCGTGTCGCGTCGGGACTAAATATTGATAAATAAAAGTAAATATTTTATAAGTTGTTCGTATGGTCGTTTTCACTGCGTCAACGCGTTCGGAAGGGTCGAGATAGTCAGAAAAGTATACCCGGGGGTTTGATTTGGGTCTCGGGGCGTTTTTAGGCCTAATTAGTACCCCGAGAGGGCAATTTAGTCATTTTGTATTTTTGGGTAATTAAACCCACGAAAATTAAAGGGGTTATATCAGATGTTTAGGTTATCTCCTAGGGTTAGATAACTCAAAATACTAGAACGGCCATTGGAGAGGAGAGGAGAGAGCTCTCAAGGCATTCCAAGGCTCAAAACTCACCCGTTTGCACCGCCGCCACCGCCAACGCGTAGATCGCGAGACGGGGAATGCAACCACACCAAATTCAACACCAAACCAGATTTCTGAAAATCCCAGGCAAGTGTTTATCTTGCTTATTTTGTTGATGCATCATCCATATTAGTTTAGGAATTATTAGGATGAGATTTATGGAAGAAAAACCCAATTTGAGATGGGAAATTTTCATGTAGTGGTGATTTATATGATATTCTGGAAACCCTTTGTCATGTAGAGGATTAAACCACGAAATTATGATGTTTTATGAGAAGGAAATTCTGGAAAAGTTATGTTAGAACAATGTTTAAGAGAAATCTAGGGTTCTTGATATTTATATGAATTGTGGGCTGTTAATCCATGTTTAGTGACGGAAATTGACATGTTTTACGTAGAAGATGCATAATATTATGTTAGGATGTTAGTAGTATAAATCTTTGGACGTTTGGGAATGAAAAACTTGAATTTGGATGAAGATATGTGTTAGAACCCGTAACTGTAAAACTACAGAAATCGCAATAACTATTTGATCGATCGATCGAGCCAAGAGCTTTGATTGATCGAAGGTTCGATCGATCGAGCCCCTAACCTCGATCGATCGACCCCTCCTAGAAGACTTAAGTTTCCCCTTTTAAAATTGTTGAATTGATTCAAAATGAAGAAAACTCCTTAGACATCCTTGTTAAAATAATTTGGGAGATAATGATGACCAATAAGATTCATTAATGAATAAGAGACCTTTAATGTAAGGAGAAATCTATATTTTTGGGATATTTTGCATAAGGGACAATGTAAGTATATATTAAAGGGGAGAGACACATAAGAGAGAGTTACGTTGGAACATAAATGGATACCTACTGAATTATACATTTGGAAGAATAGAGTCCATGAGGGTTACGTAGTAAGTTGAAAAAACCCTTCGAATTAAAGTTAGAAACGAATCATTATACTTGATAAATAATAACGGGAAAATAAGGATAAATGTTGTGAATGTGGGTTATGGGATAAACCTAAATTGATATAATAAAAGTGGTATATTTATATGATTGTGTATGCATATATTATATACTTGTGAAAATCATGCCCGCGCTACTTGCTATCCCTGAGGTTACCGCGCTGGGACAGTCTTATCTCGAATGGGACTTCATGGGGGATATTGACTCGTACCCTAGAAGATAGAAATCCTAGGTATAGGCTATCGAATCGGTAGTCACGGTCCTAAGAGACGTGAGGGTATGTACTGACCTCTTGGACTTGGAAACTATGCTTCGCCTCAATGTTATTTGTGTATGTATTTATACTGTTCGAGAGTGATTTCGAACTTGTATTCCCTTTAGTACGATTGATACGGGGATTGGATAGCAGAGTATGCCCGCGCCATAATTTTTATGTGGGGTGTTGTTAGAATATATATATTATACGAGTATTTAATATATTCATGAACTTCTTAAATTTGGGAAACTGCCTACTGTGTTATGGTAAGTAAGACATGTATAATGTCTCAAATTGGAAATACTTGTTTTGAAAAGTATAATATGATATTGAAAAAACTTTATGAATCAATAAAGTTAAAATGAGCGTTTTGTACTAAATAAAATTATCCTTTTAAACCATGATGTTGTTAAATCTTAAATCTTGAGAGTCACCTAAGATAAGTTAAATCCTTGGGGAAAGATAGTGTGATATATGATGATACAAACCATTGGGAAGGTTAGTGCGATAGGAGTGCACATTAGAAGAGAGGTGAGAATTTCTCAAGAGAGTGTCTCACTAATATGTTGTTGCATTGGCCTGTATCAATTTAAATACTTGCTAAATGAATTTTTAAATCATATACACTATCGGGCTCTGACCCGTTTCTATTCCTCTTTCTCTCTTGTATATATATGTATATATTACAGGTGCCCAGCCACAGGGGCGTCTTGTTTAGGATCCCTTCTTGCTTAGACGATTTCATTTACTTGATTCCACTTCTATCATTCTCCTTATTGGGCATGTGTCACCCTTTCCACTATTTATCTGTTTTATTGGGACATTTGTATTTCAGTTATTTTTAGTACTGTTACTTTGGGATTTCTTCAGCATGTATGTTTTACTTTAAGTTTTAAATGCTGGGATTTAGTTGTTGAATGTTTAAATTAATTGGATTAGATGTTCCAGGATTATTGTGGTGTGATTCTTTAAATAATAAATTGTTGTAGATAATTAAATCTTTATTTTCAAAATAAAATTTGGAAAGTAAAGTTTAAAAATGGTTTTGACACTTAACTTAATTAAATAGGGTGTTAAATTTGGAAAAGTTATTTTTACGACAGTGATGCTAAGAATGAACCAACTGTTCACCTTGATTTTTATTTAATAAAGGAGTGATCGCCCGGTATTTAATTAGGCGGGGTGTCACAGGTGGTATCAGAGCATCAGGTTCTAGTGTCCATAGGATCTGTACGGCTTATTTTCGCTTTCAGCTTAACGTTTTTGCTATAGAGCCCTATTTTTAGGATTGTCGTATTTCTGCTTTTACTTTACGTCTTTAGCTATTTGAGATTTGATAATGACTGTAGACTAATAAACTCCTTCACGTTTCAGATGCCTCTAAGACGTGCACCGAAGGATAGGCGTGCCCAGGCCGAGCAACCAACAGCTCCGGCACAAGGCACTATGAATGCTAATGAAGTAGCTGCCATTGTTGCTCAGGCGGTGAATGCCGCGCTAGAGGTGGTTCAGTAGGCTCCACCCCAGATTCAGGCAGTGGCGCCAGTACCAGCACAGCTTCCATCTGCATGGGAGAGGGTCAAGGATGCTTTTCAGAAGGCGCATCCCCCTGAGTTCTCTGGTAGCTCAGATATCGTCACTCTCAGCCAATGGAAGAAAGACATCCAACGGCATCTTCGTATGTATGAGTGCACCGACGTGAAAAGGAAGTTATTGGCTTCCTTTAAGCTGATGGGGGCCGCTTTGCAGTGGTGGGAGTCCACTACCACCTTGGAGGAGAGGGACACGATCCCTATTCAGTCATTTTGGGAGCGGTTTGACCGCAAGTACTTTCCACCCGCCGTGCAGACTGAGATGAGGCAGAAATTACTGAATTTGAAACAGGAGAACTCTACCATTGTTGAGTATGAGGAGGAGTTCACGAGACTTCTCACCATAGTGCCAGATGAGGCACCTACTTAGAGTAAGAAAATTATGTTATTTGTGGACGGGTTAGCTTGGAGGATCCGTCAGCATCTTATAGGGAATCTATCTCTGAGTACTTTCACTGATGTACTCAATATTGTGTTACTACATTGTCAGGATCACCGCTTCCATCTGCAAGGAAGCAAGAGAGCAGGAGAGTCCAGCCAGCAGGGCAGGACTGGGGGTAGTAGTGCAAGTGGGGCCCCATCTCATGGACAGACTCGTCAGCACGAGCAGATTTCCCATCAAGGGGACCCTGCTAAGCGATTCCGTTCAGTTGATTCTAGACAGGGATTTGGGGGTTATAGGCAGGGCCAGCCTAATCAACAGGGCCAACAGCATGCTAATCAGGGCCAATAGGGCCAGTGGCAGGGAGGTAACGGCCAGCAGGGCCGTGGTCAGCAGGGTCAGAGGGGAGGTAACTTCAGAGGCCGGTGTTTTGTATGCGGCAAGCATGGTCATAAGCGCCAGGATTGCCCAGAGGGTAATAGGGCCCCACAACAGCAGGGTGCCCATAATGAGCCACGGAGACCACTTTTTCCAACTGCCCTCCCAGCTCCAGCCTAGGTGCCAGCCCTACCATCCATTCCAGTAGCTCCAGTGAAGCAGGGGCAGTTACAGTACGGACGTGTCTATAACGTCCACCAGGCAGCAGCTCCACAGGCACCACCCGCGATTAAAGGTATGTTTCCTATCCATGGTACTATGGGTCGGGTTTTGTTTGATACTGGGGCGATGCATTATTTTATAGCTATGCATTTTTCGAAGTCCTTAGGGTTGTTAGCCATAGCAGAGAGCATAGTGACGTGTGTAAACTCACCCATTGGGGAGTGGATCTCTTATCTTCTTTAAATGCTGGGGAGTGGGGATAGAGATTGGTAGTTTGGTATTACCTGCAGACATGTTAGTCTTAGATATGCATGAGCACGATGTTATTATCGGTATGGATTGGCTCGCAGCTTATAGAGCCATAATTGATTGCTTCGGTGGGAACATTATTTTTTCCATTCTGGGGCAAGAGATGTTTGTAGTGGCGATGCCTCGCCTAGAGGGAGGTTCGGCCGCTCATTTGTATTATATAGAGGAGGATGCCTCTAAGGAGGTTGTGATTCCGTTAGACTCGATTCTAGTTGTTCGTGAGTATTCCGATGTGTTTCAGGAGATACCAGGCCTACCCCCCAGTCAAGAGATAGACTTTGTCATAGACTTATTATCGGATACTAGACCGATAGCACGAGCTCCATACCGTATGGCTCGGGCGGAGATGCGAGAGTTACGAGATCAGATAGACCAGCTGTTAGGTCAGGGATTCATTCGCAGGAGTACCTCACCTTGGGGCACCCCAGTCTCGTTTGTGAAGAAGAGAGATGGTTCACTGAGGTTATGTGTGGACTACCAGGAGTTGAACAAGGTCACGATACGGAATAAGTATCCGTTGCCTCGAATCGATGATCTGTTCGACCAGCTGAGGGGAGCAACTTTCTTTTCGAAGATAGATCTGAGGTCGGGGTACCATCAGCTACGTATTAGGGAGCAAGATGTTTCAAAGACTGCCTTCTTGATGAGATATGGGTCTTACGAGTTCAGAGTGATGCCATTTGGTCTCACAAATGCTCCAGCCGTATTCATGGACTTAATGAACCGAGTATTCAGAGAGTTCTTGGATCAGTTTGTCATCGTCTTCATAGATGACATTTTGATATATTCACACTCCGAGGAGGAGCATGCTGAGCACTTGAGGCAGGTTCTTCAGGCTTTACGAGAGCATCAGTTGTATGCTAAGTACGAGAAGTGTGGATTCTGGTTGCGAGAGGTACAATTCTTGGGGAATGTTGTTTCTGAACAGGGGATAGCAGTTGACCCGAGTAAAGTGTCAGCGGTGAGGGAGTGGGGATAGCCCACGACACCGACGGAAGTGCGTAGTTTCTTGGGGTTAGTCGGATACTACAAGAGATTCATTCGGGGATTCTCCAAAATAGCGGGTCCATTGACGAACCTGACTCGCAAAGGGGTACCATATGTTTGGGATGATGCTTGTCAATTGGCTTTCGACGAGCTGAAAGACAAGCTTACTTCAGCACTAATCCTTGCTTTACCGAAGTCGGGTGTGGAGTACCTGGTTTACACCAATGCCTCTTTACGGGGACTTGGGGGAGTACTTAAGCAGGAAGAGAAGGCTATAGCTTTTGCCTCCCTAAAGCTTAAGCCGCATGAGAAGAATTACCCCACCCACGACCTGGAGTTAGCAGCGGTCGTTTTTGCACTGCGAATATGGAGACACTATTTATTGGGGGAGAAGTTCCGTTTTTTCACAGAACACAAGTCACTGCAGTACCTGTTCACTCAGCGAGAGTTGAATATGCGTCAGCACAGATGGTTAGAGTTTGTGAAGGACTATCAATTCGATATACAGTATCATCCGGGGAAAGCCAACGTAGTTGCTGATGCGTTGAGCCGTAGACCAGTAAATGAGGTAACGAATGTCTAGAAAGCGAAGTGGAAGGAGTTGGGTCACCAGGACGCAGTAGCCCGTTCCTTCATATCTGTTATGACAGTTACACCCGAGATTGTTACGAGGGTAATACAGGCCCAAACCACAGACCCGTTTTGCCAGGAGCAGATTGTACGACTTTTAGCCGAGGGTGCTGAGTCCTATTCTGTTAGTTCTAATGGGGGTTTGAGGTTTAATGAGAGTTTAGTGGTTCCAGAAGGGGCAGAATTGCGTCATGCAATGATGACCCAATCTCACGGGTCCCGATTTGCGGTACATCCTAGAGGAGATAAGATGTACCAGGATATGAGGAGGCAATACTGGTGGAGTGGGATGAAGAAGGACATTGCTGAGTTCGTGTCCAAGTGTTCTACCTACCAGCTGGTGAAGGTAGACCATCAGAAATCGTCAGGATTGCTTCAGCCATTGGAAGTACCCGGGTGGAAGTGGGAGAGTATTTTCATGGATTTTATTACAGGGTTGCCTACATCACAGCGGGGCCACGACTCTATCTGGGTGATTGTAGATCGTTTGACTAAGGTGACTCATTTTGTGTATGTGCGGACAGATTATACCACGGGTCAGTATGTTCAGTTGTTCATTTCTGAGATTGTCAGATTACATGGGGTGCCCCTGAATATTGTGTCAGATAGAGACAAGATTTTTGTGTCACATTTCTAGGAAAGCTTTCAGGAGGCTATGGGTACTGAGTTGAGGTTGAGTTCAGCTTATCACCCACAGACAGATGGACAGACAGAGCGTACTAATCAGATGTTAGAGGATATGCTACGCATGTGTGTTCTTGATTTTGGAGGAGGTTGGGAGCCACATCTTCCACTGGTAGAGTTTGCTTCTAATAACTCTTATCAGTTTACGATTGGTATGGCTCCATTTGAGGCTTTGTATGGTCGGCCTTGTCGTTCTCCAACTTGTTGGCTCGAGGTGGGGGATAACAAGTTGCTAGGACCAGAGGTAATTCAGGAAACCTCCGCGAGGATTGAGATGATTAGGAGTCGCATTCGAGTACCCCGGACAGGAAGAAGAGCTATGCCGATGCGAAATGGTTCTTCCGGGAGTTTAATGCGGGGGACCAAGTGTTTCTGCGTGTATCTCCTATGAAAGGAGTGATGAGGTTCGGGAAGAAAGGGAAATTGGCCCCGAGGTACGTGGTACCATTTCCCATTATCGAGAGGATTGGGCCGATACCATACAGATTGGGACTACCAGAGCATTTACATCGCATTCACGATGTATTCCACATCTCGTCGTTGAGACGGTACCTTCGGGATGATATGGCCCATACTCACATCGCGATAGATGAGATAGACTTGCAGCCTGATAGCTCTTACGAGGAGAGACCGGTGGCTATCCTAGACTATAGTGAGAGGAGATTGAGGTCGAAGATAGTTCCACTTGTATGGGTCCAGTGGGAGCATCATAACGTGGAGGAATCCACTTGGGAGCGCGAGGCCGATATGCACGAGAGATATCCAGATTTGTTCTTACCAGGTATGCCTTATTTTCCGAATTTCGGGACGGAATTCCCTTATTAGGGGAGAAGTATGTAATACCCCGTATTTTTATGCTATATTAATTTGGGGATTTATTAAATTTAATGTGAATTAATTATTTAATAAAAATCCGGAAATTAATTATGTTATAATTATTAACGTGATGAGAGTTAGTAATTATGGGAAAATTTGTTGAATATTACTAATGAGCAAAGTAGTATATAATAGTGGTCATATTAAATGTCACGAGTGAATAAAATGACAATTTTAAAAATTTGAGTCGGGACGCGCCCGTGTCGCGTCGGGACTAAATATTGATAAATAAAAATAAATATTTTATAAGTTGTTCGTATGGTCGTTTTGAGTGCGCCAACGCGTCCAAAAAGGTCGAGATAGTTAGAAAAGTATACCCGGGGGTTTGATTTGGGTCTCGGGGCTTTTTTAGGCCTAATTAGTACCCCGGGAGGGCATTTTAGTCATTTTGTATTTTTGGGTAATTAAACCCACGAAAATTAAAGAGGTTATATCAGATGTTTAGGTTATCTCCTAGGTTAGATAACTCAAAACACTAGAACGGCCATTGGAGAGGAGAGGAGAGAGCTCTCAAGGCATTCCAAGGCTCAAAACTCATCCGTTTGCACCGCCGCCAACGCGTAGATCGCGAGAAGGGAAACGCAACCACACCAAATTCAACACCAAACCAGATTTCTGAAAATCCCAGGCAAGTGTTTATCTTGCTTATTTCGCTGATGCATCATCCATATTAGTTTAGGAATTATTAGGATGAGATTTATGGAAGGAAAACCCAATTTGAGATGGGAAATTTTCATGTAGTGATGATTTATATGATATTCTGGAAACCCTTTGTCATGTAGAGGATTAAACCACGAAATTATAATGTTTTATGAGAAGGAAATTCTGGAAAATATTTGTTAGAACAATGTTTAAGAGAAATCTAGGGTTCTTGATATTTATATGAATTGTGGGCTGTTAATCCATGTTTAGTGACGGAAATTGACATGTTTTACGTAGGAAATGCATAATATTATATTAGGATGTTAGTAGTATAAATCTGTGGACATTTGGGAATGCAAAACTTGAATTTGGATGAAGATATGTGTTAGAACTCGTAACTGCAAAACTACAGAAATCGCAATACCTGTTTGATCGATCGATCGAGCCAAGAGCTTCGATCGATCGAAGGTTCGATCGATCGAGCCCCTAACCTCGATCGATCGACCCCTCCTGGCAGACTTAAGTTTCCCCTTTTAAAATTGTTGAATTGATTCGAAATGAATAAAACTCCTTAGACATCCTTGTTAAAATAATTTGGGAGATAATGATATCCAATAAGATTCATTAATGAATAAGAGACCTTTAATGTAAGGCGAAATCTATATTTTTGGGATATTTTGCATAAGGGACAATGTAAGTATATATTAAAGGGGAGAGACACATAAGAGAGAGTTACATTGGAACATAAATGGATACCTATTGAATTATACATTTGGAAGAATAGAGTCCATGAGGGTTACGTAGTAAGTTGGAAAAACCCTTCGAATTAAAGTTAGAAACGAATCATTATACTTGATAAATAATAACGGGAAAATAAGGATAAATGTTGTGAATGTGGGATATGGGATAAACCTAAATTGATATAATAAAAGTGTTATATTTATATGATTGTGTATGCATATATTATATACTTGTGAAAATCATGCCCGCGCTACTTGCTATCCCTGAGGTTACCGCGCTGGGACAGTCTTATCTCGAATGGGACTTCATGGGGGATATTGACTCGTACCCTAGAAGATAGAAATCCTAGGTACAGGCTATCGAATCGGTAGTCACGGTCCTAAGAGACGTGAGGGTATGTACTGACCTCTTGGACTTGGAAACTATGCTTCGCCTCAATATTGTTTGTGTATGTATTTATACAGTTCGAGAGTGATTTCTAACTTGTATTCCCTTTAGTACGATTGATACGGGGATTGGATAGCAGAGTATGCCCGCACCATAATTTTTATGTGGGGTGTTGTTAGAATATATATATTATACGAGTATTTAATATATTCATGAACTTCTTAAATTTGGGAAACTGCCTACTGTGTTATGGTAAGTAAGACATGTATAATGTCTCAAATTGGAAATACTTGTTTTGAAAAGTATAATATGATATTGAAAAAACTTTATGATCAATAAAGTTAAAATGAGCGTTTTGTACTAAATGAAATTATCCTTTTAAACCATGATGTTGTTAAATCTTAAATATTGAGAGTCACCTAAGATAAGTTAAATCCTTGGGGAAAGATAGTGTGATATATGATGAGACAAACCATTAGGAAGGTTAGTGCGATAGGAGTGCACATTATAAGAGAGGTGAGAATTTCTCAAGAGAGTGTCGCACTAATATGTTGTTGCATTGGCCTGTATCAATTTAAATACTTGCTAAACGAATTTTTAAATCATATACACTATCGGGCTCTGACCCGTTTCTATTCCTCTTTCTCTCTTGTATATATATGTATATATTACAGGTGCCCTGCCACAGGGGCGTCTTGTTTAGGATCCCTTGGAAGGAACGTGCTGCAGCTTAGGTGGGAGTTGCAGGCCACTTGCTTAGACGATTTCATTTAGTTGATTCCACTTCTATCATTCTCCTTATTGGGCATGTGTCGCCCTTTCCACTATTTATCTGTTTTATTGGGACATTTGTATTTCAGTTATTTTTAGTACTGTTACTTTGGGATTTCTTCAGCATGTATGTTTTACTTTAAGTTTTAAATGCTTGGATTTAGTTGTTGAATGTTTAAATTAATTGGATTATATGTTCCAGGATTATTGTGGTGTGATTCTTTAAATATTAAATTGTTGTAGATAATTAAATCTTTATTTTCAAAATAAAATTTGGAAAGTAATGTTTAAAAATGGTTTTGACACTTAACTTAATTAAACAGGGTGTTAAATTTGGAAAAGTTATTTTTACGATAGTGATGCTAAGAATGAACCAACTGTTCACCTTGATTTTTATTTAATAAAGGAGTGATCGCCCGGTATTTAATTAGGCGGGGTGTCACAGACAAGCCCTCTGAAAGGACTCTCTAACTCTCTCCCATGCAGTGGGAAATGGATGCACTAGAACTGGTGCCACTGCCTAAACCTGAGGTGGGGCCTGCTGCACCACCGCTAAGGCTGTATTTACCTCTTGTGCAACGATCGCGGCAACTTCTGTTGCGTTCATCGTCCCCTGAGCCTGTATGGTCGGCTGTTCTGGATGGGCCTGTCTGTCTCTTGGTGCACGTCGAGGAGGCATCTGAGACGAGAAAGAATATTATTAGTCCACAGTTATTTCAAAACCTCAAATAGCTGAAGACGTAACCGCAAAATATAAGATCCCAACCGTCCTAAAAATAGGGCTCTATATCAAAGGACGCAAAGCTGAAAACATAGTAAGCCGTACAGATCCTAATCGACACTAGAACCTGATGCTCTGATACCACCTGTGACACCCCGCCCAATTAAATATTGGGTGATCAGTCCTTTATAAAATTTAAAACAGAATGTTCGGTTGGTTCATTCTTAGCATCACTGTCGAAAACGCAATAACTTATTTAATCACCTAATATAATTAAGCTAAGTGTCAAAACATTTTTTTTAAGACCATTTAATTACCAAACCAAGTAATTTAATATGAAACATCCACGCACAATTAATTAATACAAATACTGCATCAGAATCACATGCTGAAATAAATAAGACTGGATAAACATCCCAGTTCAAAACTCTAAACCAAAACAACAGTAGCCAACAATCCAAATGAAAGTAAACGAGAAATAGAGTAAACATAATCTCTGAAACTGTCTAAGGAAGGGGCGACACATGCCCTAAAGAAATGTCATAATGAATAGTAATGAAATAGTCGAAGCGTCTAAACAAAGTCCTGTAACTCCCACGATAGCTACAGCATACCACGCAATCCGAAACTCTAAGCCAGATGTCCCTGCGGCTGAGCACCTGATATAATATATATATATATATATCAAGAGAGAGAGAGAAGATGCAAGAAACGAATCAGAGCCCGATTTGTAAAAATATTAGTTTGAGTAAGTATTTAAAATTTGCAGTAAAGAAAGTATCAAATACATGTTAGTTCGAACTCTCTCTTGAGATTCTCACCCCTCTTCTATTATGCACGCCTAACATGTATCTAAATTTTCTCCTTAGCTATACCTCCCAATATAACTAGTCTGAATCTATCCTTATAGTATTTACCCTCACTATTAGTACGCCAGTATCGCCCATACAATACGTTAACCAGTTAGCCTATGACAAAAAGCTAATTAATACATTTCCCAATTTCATAATAATTTCAGTATATGATTAGAATTTTCTTATCAAATTTCCATGCCCACATTCATTAATATTCCCACTAGATTAATTTACAATTCTCATACATATATACATATAGTCACTTCTTCCCTATATATATATATATATATATAACATGATACTACACCCCCGGGCTATATCCCATTAGTGCACCTAGTCAACATATTGTACCCTCGGGTTATCACCCTTTAGTACACTTATTTAGATAATCTTTTGTACCCCCGGGTTATCACCCATTAGTACACTTATAATAATAAGATTTTCACACCCCCAGGTTGTAAGGACATTTTTGTCCATTAGCATTTTATATGTCGTATGTCGTTTCACCGTTCAGAAAATTTAAGAATCATGCGCTCATCAACGGAATCCGAATATCAAAGGCAGAAAAGATTATCAGGGAACAGACCGGACCGATCCGGCCCAGATAAAAGAATCGATCCGGTTCATCCGGACCGATCCGCCTAAAGGAATCGGACCGATCCGCCTGCTGAGGTGAGGCCAGTATACCCCGGATCCATAGCGAACCGATGAAGTCAAAATGCTGAACCAATCCGATGCCAACCGGATGGATCCATCTTCAAAAAGGAACCGATCCAATGTCACCGGACCGATCCGCCTAAAGGGACCGGACCGATCCGACGGGGATAATTTCATACAGATCGTGGTCAGATCATGTTCCGAATTTTAGGGCTCAAGTTCTCCTACTTAATCCCACTACGGGAAGTGGTTTTTCTAAGACTTCCACACACGATTTTCATAGCAGAGAAAGCCCTAAGTCTTCACCTATTGAGTATCAATACTCTAGGTATTTTGATTCACACAAATTCCATACATTTGTGAATCCTTTTGGTAACCCAGGAACGCAGCTTTTGCAGTTCAACCCTTGTGGAGGAGACCGTTCTTCTTCTCCATTGCAGCCCTACTGGAAAGGGATAATTCCAGCCGCGACTAGAGAATCCGATACCCGAGGGTAATTCTTAGTCAACTTGTATTTTCATTGTAATCCGATTGTAAGCCGTTTTCTTACAAATTATAGTGAAAATAAATGGTTTTGCCCCTGTGGGTATTTTTCCTTAATTATGTGTGTTTGAATAACTCTTGCATGATTTCATATTGTTTCAACCACACCTAGTTGCATGTTTAGGGTTTGTTTGGGTTAAAAGGTGTTTAATATATAACTTGATCATTTGAACGCAAGCATATACGTTCTCAAATTGGTATCAGAGCAGGTTACGCTAATCTATCGCGTATTCCTTTTTTCCGCAAAATTTTTTCTAAGATATCAATTTTCTGAAAAAATTGATTTTTGAAAAAGTGCGTGTTCAAATGGAGAAGTCATATTATAAAATGCCTATTTTTGACGGGACAAATTATGCTTATTGGAAAGCCCGTATGAGGTCGGCTTTAAAAGCCATTGATGAACGTGTCTGGATTTTGGTTGAACGAGGGTGGACTCCTCCCACCGTGACTGTTGATAATGTGACCAACTTGAAACCTGACATTTCTTGGTCTGATGAAGAAATTAAATTGTCATCGTTTAATTCTAAGTGTCTAAGTGCTATTTCTGGGTCTGTCACACCTGATGAGTTCAAACGCATAATGACGTGTACCATGTCAAAAGAGGAATGGGATGTTTTACAACTCACCCATGAAGGAACTAATGCTGTGAAAGAATCTAAGTTGCAAAATTTGACAACTCAATTTGAAACCATCACCATGCATGAATCTGAATGCTTTGATGAATTTTTTGCTAGACTTTCTGACATTGTGAATACTAGTTTTAATCTTGGTGAACATATTCCTAATGCTAGAGTTGTTAAAAAGATTCTTCGTTCTTTACCTAAGCGTTTTATCCATAAAGTCACTGTGCTAAATTCTATGGGTAATTTAAATACGCTAAAATTGGAAGAACTTGTAGGAGATTTGCAAACTTATGAAATTGATATGTTCCCTAAAAATGCTAAATCTAAAGATAAGGGAATTGCACTTAAAGCCCAAGAAAGAAGGAGTGAGGGGTCAGCTAGAAAAGGGGTAGAGTCTTCTAGAAAGAGAGAGACTGGCACGTCAGATTCTGAGGGCGATTTTGACTTAGATGATTTGGCTCTTTTCGCAAAAAATTTCAAGAGGATTCTCAAATTTAATAAAAATGGCAATTTTAAAGATAAAAAGAAATTTGAGAAAAATAAGTTTGAAAAGAAAAATGAAAAAGGTTTCAAAAATCCTCCTCTGAAAGAAAGTGAGAGATGTTTTGAGTGCGATGGTAGGGGTCATAGAGCCTTTGAGTGTGCCAATCGTCTGAATAGAGAGAAAGGGAAAGCTGTCCTTAATGCTACCCTTAGTGACGACAGTGAGGTCGAGACGGTGGATTCAGGTGATGAGTCACCGCATGAGTGTAACTTCACCGTATTCATGGCCAGTCAAGTGAGCACTCCTAATTCTCCTCACGTTGATGAGGATGATGCTTCACAAGGACACCTCGACAGTGAGATCGATGTGAGTGAGGGGGAGGATGACACAAGTGAGAGCGAGAGTGATATACAACGCGCCTACGCTGAGTTATATTCTGAGTCTTTTAAAACTAAAAAGCGTAACAAAGCGTTAGTACTTAAGATCACCTGCTTAGAGGAAGATTTAAAGAAAGCAAGAGAAAGAGAGTTCTCCACCTGCATCGCCCTGAGAGAGAGAGATTCTACTTGTGTCAAGAATGAGAATTTGTTTAGAAAGAGAGAGAGTGTTTTAGAGAAAGAGAGAGGGGACTTGATTAAGGAAGTGGCTAGTCTTACGAGTCAGCTCCATTCCTCCGTGGATACTCGGAAGAAACTTGAAGCCCTTGTTTCCCAGCTGACTCATGATCTTGAGAAAGCACGGGAAGTCAAGGTACAAATCGAGGACAGATCTGGGAAGATGGGAAAGATGCTCCTCGGCCCCGCTTTAGGTTTTGGTGATCGTCAAGGAATTGGGTATGATGGTGCCTCCACGTCCCAAATTGCACCTGGACCAGTTCCTGAGTTTACTACAACTCCTTATGGTCACCGTAAAAAACCTCGAAGGAGAGTTCGACCAAGAAAAGCAAACCAAGGTCCGCCTTTGATTGTGCTCTCTTGTACTTATTGCAAAAGAAAAGGCCACCTTAGGGAAATTTGCTATAGCATGGGTCGGACACGACGTACTACTGCTCCACCACATCATACTGATGAGTTATCTAGTCTGAGAGAGCGAGTTGAGTTCTTAGCTGCCACGACTCAGAGTTTAATGAAAGAATTCCGACGGATCTCTTTGCCGTTAGTGAATACTTCTCACATTCCAGCTAAAATCAACAACAACAAAGGCAAACAAAAAGTCATCTCGACTTGGGTTCCTAAGAAAGATAAAAAGGCTTTTGTTGTTCATGTTGCTCTCAAAGCACATAATACCTCTCAGTGGTATTTTGATAGTGGGTGCTCCAGACACATGACAGGTGATGCCTCATTTTTTACTACTCTTGAGGACTATCAAGATGGCAGAGTCACCTTTGGAGATGGGAGTAAGTCTAGAATTATAGGACGAGGTACTATCGAGTTACCTGGTTTTCCTAAGCTAGAAAAGGTTTTGTACGTCAAAGGCTTGAAAGCAAACCTTCTCAGCATTAGCCAGTTGTGCGACACTGACTTTGCAGTAAAGTTTGACCGGGACACGTGTAAAGTCTACAATCAAGACGGTAAACTTTTAATGCAAGGGGTGAGGACCGAGGATAATTGCTATGGGACTGAGCCCACATCCTCACTTGTCTGCAACAGCGCCACGATCACTCCTATGGATCTGTGGCACCAACGTCTAGGTCACGTGAACGTTAGAGATCTTAATCGTTTAGCTAAAAAGGACCTAGTACGTGGCTTACCGTCTCTTGGAAAGTCAACTTCGACCGTTTGTGGACCCTGTCAGTTGGGAAAACAAATTCGTAGTCCTCATTGCATTCCATTACCACCTCTCGTGTTCTGGAGTTGATTCACATGGATCTTATGGGTCCCACTCGTACTTGGAGTCTTGGTGGTAAGAGGTACATCCTCGTGATGGTAGATGATTTCTCCAGGTACTCCATTGTAGGTTTTCTGAGAGAGAAATCCGATGGTGTAGATTTTTTAACGACCAAGTGCCGTGTCCTGCAAAATCAACACGATGTCACTATTAACAAAATACGTAGTCACAACGGCACTGAATTTAAGGAAGCAAAGGTGGATTTGTACTGTGATAGCCTTGGGATCAAACATGAGTTTTCTGCTGTGAGAACTCCTTAGCAAAATGGGACTGTTGAGAGAAAGAATAGAACGATCCAAGATATGGCTAGATTTATGCTTCTAGGTCGTAAAGTTTCTAGGAAATTTTGGGTAGAGGCAGTGTCTACTGCATGCCACACGGTGAATAGGGTGTATCTGCGTCCACACACACTTCACACTCCTTATGAGTTGTGGACTGGAAAGAAGCCCAACCTGGAATATTTTCGTGTTTTTGGGAGTAAATGCTACATCCTACAGGATAGAGAGCAATTAGGAAAGTTTGACTCCCGGAGCGATGACGGAATATTTCTAGGATATTCATCGAATAGTAGAGCATACTGGGTTTTTAACCTGAAGAGCTCTAAGATTATGGATTCAATAAACGTCACCGTGCAAGATGACGAACCTTCGACGAATATTGATCCTAATCTTCAGTGTGAGGATGAGGATTATTCTGACAGTAATTTACCTGTTCCTCTCTCACACTCTGTGGACCCTACTCCTGCGTTAGGGGACACACCTGCTTGGGTTCGCAAGAGTCATGACCCTTCTTCCATTGTTGGCGATCCCACTCTAGGGGTCAAGACTCGTGCTCAGCTAGAGAACGTTGTTAGCCATCTTTGCTACACGTCCAAAGTCGATCCCAAGAACCATAAAGAATCACTCAAGGATGAACACTGGATATCTCCTATGCAGGATGAGTTGCTTAAGTTTAAAAAGAATAATGTCTGGGAATTAGTCCCCCGACCTAGTGAGACTAATGTGATAGGTACCCGGTGGATTTTCAAGAACAAAATGGATGGATATGGTACCATAATCAGAAATAAGGCTAGGTTGGTCGCTCAAGGCTACACACAGATAGAGGGTGTAGACTTTGGGGAGACATTTGCTCCTATTGCGAGGCTTGAGTTCGTCCGTTTTCTGCTCGCCATCGCATGTCATCTGCGCTTCAAGGTGTATCAGATGGATGTCAAGAGTGCCTTTTTGAATGGCATTCTACAGGAGGAGGTTTATGTGGAACATCCAAAAGGGTTTGAAGACCCTCAGCACCCTGAGCACGTCTACTATCTGAGGAAAGACTTGTATGGCTTGAAGCAAGCACCCCTTGCTTGGTACGAAAGGCTTACTTCCTATCTCTTAGCTCGTGGCTTTAAGAGAGGGGGAGTAGATTTGACGTTGTTCGTCAGGAGAGATGACGGTGCTATTTTGGTTGCCCAGGTCTATGTGGACGACATAGTCTTTGGATCCACATGCTCCCAGCATGCTCACCACTTTGAGGAGGAGATGAAAAGTGAGTTTGAAATGAGCATGGTTGGTGAGCTTACATTCTTCCTTGGTCTCCAGGTTCATCAGCTAGAGGATGGGATGTTCATCTCCCAATCCAAGTATGCTAGAGACCTAGTGAAGAAATTTGGTTTAGACTCCGCTAAGCATGCACGTACACCTATGAGTACCACTACCAAGCTTAGTAAGGACACTTCAGGCAAGGACGTAGAGCAAACCTTATATCGGAGTATGATAGGTAGTCTTCTCTACTTGACTGCTAGTCGTCCCGACATCGCCTTTAGTGTTGGAGTCTGTGCGCGATATCAGGCATCCCCAAAAGAGTCACATTTACTTGCTCTAAAACGTATTATTAAATACGTGAGTGGGACTCTCTCATACGGGATTTGGTATTCCTTTGATACCGATAACCGTTTGTCCGCCTATTCGGATGCCGATTGGGCTGGGGATGTAGATGAATGTAGGAGCACTTCTGGTGGGTGTTTCTATTTTGGTTTTGCTCTTGTCTCCTGGCTGAGCAAGAAGAAAAATTCCATCTCTTTGTCCACTGCGGAGGCTGAGTATATAGCCGCCGGGAGTTGTTGCACACAACTCTTGTGGATGAAGCAAATGATGGAGGATTATGGGATATCACAGGACACCATGACCATTTCCTGTGATAACACGAGCGCGATACACATATCCCGCAATCCAGTTCAGCATTCGCGCACAAAACACATCAGGATACGTGAGCACTTTATACGTCAGTTAGTTGAAGAGAAAGTCGTATCCCTGAGTTTTGTTCCTACCGACCGTCAGTTAGCCAATATCTTCACGAAACCTTTAGATGCCCTTAGATTTGAGAGTCTTAGGAAATCTTTAGGGATTTGCACAGTTGACTGAGGGGTTGGTCTTTGTCTAGAATAGGATGCTTCTTCATGTTCATATCATATGCTTCCTATTTCTAGTCTGTTTTATGTGTACCATTACTTAGTTGTACAGCTTTTCTTTACTCTTTTTGTTGTTTATATTGCTTTTGAAAAAGTACAAAAAGATTTTATTTTGATAAAAAATTTTAAAAAGACCAAAAAGATTTTTTTGGATGAGCATTTAAGATAGCCTAGTCACACCTTCATTCCATATCTTCATGTGACTGTTTGATAGAGATTTGAGAGGCTACATCATTTCATCCATGTGCTTTACATTGTATGGAGTCTTTGAGATGCAATTAGTGATATCTTCCTACATGTTTGACTCCTATATCCTTTATTGCACACATGCACGGCTATATTTGATTATTGCACTTGTCAATCTCATGTTGGCTTGAGTGTTTCCATCTCAATCATGTCTATACAATGTATAAAATGCGATAAAACTTGACAAGATTGGAATGCATGTAAAAACCGTTTTGGTGAGACTGTGTGTTTTTGTATAACGGGGAGGGGCTGCGAAAGGTAATCATTTGTCCTTTGCACAAAACCCACCGTTAAAAAGGACCTAAAAATGGAGGAATTTTAATATCCGAGATCTAAAGAGGTTAAAAGAGCCCGAAAAATTTAAAAGACAATAAAAAGCAATTCATGCCAAATATGGGCCACTTAGGCTTCACCATTAATTCTCCAAAGTTTGAGAATTTAGAATGCCTCTATTCAAAATAATATCTGAGGGAGTTTGGTTGGAGAATATAAACGGGTTTGCACTTCCTTGAAAGTCCTGAAAAAGCATAAAATCATTTTGGATGCTATTGGTGTGAAAATCATTTTGAGCTTTGATTTGTTGATTTGATTGAGTCAATATCTTATATTGTCATTATTTTACACCAAAGGAAGCATTTGAGTTCATTCGCTAGGAATATCCAATATTCATCGTGCACATATGTCATGTTTGTATGCATTGATTTTCCTATCGAATTTGATCACACCTCTTCATTTACGCTATCATCGACTTGGTTGCTCTGTGTTCATTCATGGTGTGATATTATCCTTGTGACATCCTGCACTTGCTTATTTGATTTATTTCTCTCATTTGTCTATTTGGCGACATCATAAAAAGGGGGAGAAAGAATTATCTTATTATGGGGGAGATTTGAAATTTTGAGTTTTGTTCATCAATTAGTATATATGTTTATCTCATTTCAAACTCGATATGTCACTTGGTATTTTGCTTTGTCTCATGTGTGTAGGTACTTCTTTGATAATTGAAATGCACACCCTGATGAGAAAAGCGTTGAGATTCCTGAAGATTTGAAGATCAAACGATGCAGTCTTATTCATTTGTACTCTTTCAGTTTTGGGTTCATGGAAGGGTAGATTTGTATAGGCACTTTTACTTGATAATTCGGATGTTTTTATGTATGAACCAGCATAGACATAGGGGGAGAATTGTAAGGACATTTTTGTCCATTAGCATTTTATATGTCGTATGCCGTTTCACCGTTAAGAAAATTCAAGAATCATGCGCTCATTAACGGAATCCGAATATCAAAGACAGAAAAGATTATCAGGGAACAGACCAGACCGATCTGGCCCAGATAAAAGAACCGATCCGGTTCATCCGGACCGATTCGCCTAAAGGAACCGGACCGATCCGCCTGCTGAGGTGAGGCCAGTATACCCCGGATCCATAGCGAACCGATGAAGTCAAAATTCCGAACCAATCCGAAGCCAACCGGATGGATCCGTCTTCAAAAAGGAACCGATCCGATGTCACCGGACCGATCCGCCTAAAGGGACCGAACCGATCCGACGGGGATAATTTCAAACAGATCGTGGTCAGATCATGTTCCGAATTTTAGGGCTCAAGTTCTCCTACTTAATCCCACTACGGGAAGTGGTTTTTCTAAGACTTCCACACACGATTTTCATAGCAGAGAAAGCCCTAAGTCTTCACCTATTGAGTATCAATACTCTAGGTATTTTGATTCACACAAATTCCATACATTTGTGAATCCTTTTGGTAACCCAGGAACGCAGCTTTTGCAGTTCAACCCTTGTGGAGGAGACCGTTCTTCTTCTCCATTGCAGCCCTACTGGAAAGGGATAATTCCAGCCGCGACTACAGAATCCGATACCCGAGGGTAATTCTTAGTCAACTTGTATTTTCATTGTAATCCGATTGTAACCGTTTTCTTACAAATTATAGTGAAAATAAATGGTTTTGCCCCTGTGGGTATTTTTCCTTAATTATGTGTGTTTGAATAACTCTTGCATGATTTCATATTGTTTCAACCACATCTAGTTGCATGTTTAGGGTTTGTTTGGGTTAAAAGGTGTTTAATATATAACTTGATCATTTGAACGCAAGCATATACGTTCTCAGGTTATCACCCATTAGTGTCTTTAATAATAACAATACATAATAGGTATACACACATCCTATTATAATAGATAGGTATATCCCCTCACCTACATATATGCTTCCCTAACGCATATTGATTTCAACATTCCTCACTAGTTATTTGGATTATTATCCCTCTCGTAATCTCTATGGTGTGTTCTCTCCATACCGAGTTTATTAAAGTATTTAGTCCCCCATACTTCTTCCGAAATCCTGCCTTACATAAGTTTATTATTTGGAAAATATTTCTCTCATTTCTAAACTAATAAACTCAAAATCGGGTCCTAAAAGAAATTTTCAAAATTCCACTCTGTCGCTCGAACGAGGTGACAAGTCGTTTGAACGACTGCCACATGTCGTTCGAACGACTTCGCGCGAGATAGCAATCTCGCTCGAATGACTTCGAGAGACTTCGCGCGAGAATTCGCTATTCGTCCCCTACCTTGATTTTTCAACGTTTTTCACCATTTTTAACTTCAAATCTTCTCCTTCAACACCCCAAACTCCAAATAAACAGTTAAACCTCGGACCCCATCAATAACATATGAATTCTAACATCCTAAAATCATCAATTCATTACAAATCATTCATAAAACGTGAAATCCTCAATTTAAATTTTATCAAACCCTAGTTCTTCCAATACAAGTTCAAGAAGCCATAATTTTCAGATTTGTTCTGCATACAGTTTCTTAAAATGTGATTTCCAATCTACATAAGTTAAGGGTTTCAATCTAATAAATCACAGAATTTATTTCCACATCCAATTTCCTCAATTTCACCATTTTTTTAACTTATAACATAATCCTAATCATCCTATACTAACATGAATCAAATTAATATCGAAATACATCAAGTTATAAACACTTGCCTTGAATGAGTAGTCTGATTTCTGGATGATGTTGGTATGGGTGTGTTCCCCTCGTCCCGATCTACACGGTGGTGGTGGTGGTGCACGGTGATGTCGATTTAGCCATCTTCTCTTGGCAAAAGTTTTCCCTTGCACTTCCTATGGCCATTCTTGCCTTCTCCAGCTTTCTAACCCTAATGCAAATGTTTTGGATGATAAATTAAGTCCTAATTTTCGTCCATTAATTAGGCCTAAAAATCCAATTTACCATAATGCCCTCTTTGGGGTGCCGGTTAGGCCTAAAATTGTCCCGAGACCCAAACTAAGCACCCGAGTATACTATTTCGACTATCTCGACCCTTCCGGACTCAACGGTACACTTGAAATCATTATACGAGTTACTAAAAATAACTTATATTGTTATTCCACCAATTTAGTCCCGACACGACTCACACGCGCGTCTGACTTAATTCACTAAACTGTTGTATTATTATCTCTCGATAATTTATCAAAGTATATAGTGCCATATTACATATCGCACAGTAATATTAAACTAATAAGTATTAACCCGTAGCACACTAGTTAATATTTATTTTTATTGAATCTGAATTAATTAACAATTTAATTCTTCACATTTAAATTTAATTAATCCCGTTGTAATGAATAATCCCATAATTATTTAAATCATCAAAAATGTGGGGTATTACAATAAACAAGAGAAACCACTAATCTCAATTCTTTAAATTAAATACAACAAGGTCTCTCGTAATAAAATAAATCGCTAATGCTCTATACATCAAAAATAAATACAAATCTTCTCATGTATACTCTCGAATATTCTTCCCAAAATATCCAAGCTAAAAAAACTCCATAGCCCCCCAAATCCGCTCTAACCTTCCACTAAAAAAATATGGGGAAGTACACAATACGACAGGAAAGATGCTCAACAAATATATATTAGCGATGAATAAAGCGTTACAATACGAGTACGAATATTCAAATCAAATGCGAATCTCATAAGCATTTTTATCAATATAATTTCTCAACAACACATTAATCCGAGTCACCATACCTCACCATACCGCGCCATACTTTATCAAGTAGCCGGAACAGGAATCTTGGCGGGTGCCCAACATCAGTGCCATAATAAAATATCATGACAACATGTTCAACACAATTATATTACCACATGAATCAAAATCAGATTCCAATACTAATTTTTTAGATTTCCAAATGAATTTAGCAATTCAAATATGAGTTCAGTAATCACATGAAATCAAAGGGAATAACACTCGCGAGATTTACGGAGCATATTGTGTAAAATCCCATACCTTAAATCATCAAAAGGAAACAATATTAATCTTTCCATAAAAGTCAGATTACTCCATCAAAATCATCCCCCAAGCTCCACCTCAAAACAACCCCAAGAACACACCTAAAACTAAGGTTGAATACATAAATATAAAGGGGCTATGTGAATATATATAATAGGAGAGTTTAATAAAATATGTTGACTGTCAAAACCTGAGCCGAAAGTTACTTCAAAATAGTCAAAAAGAGTTTCCCACCATCCCTTTAAATAAGGAACCAATAATTGAAGTTTAAACAAAAAAAAAACTTCTCAAACAGTATTTCTGGTCGAACCGAAAAATGGCCTAAATCGGGTATAAATGATATTTTTTGAAAATATTGAAGAAGGGAAAGTTGCTCAAAATTAAATTTTGAGTCGGTATGGTGATTTTCATAATTTTCTGAGCATTTTCATTTTTTGAATAAAATAATAATATTTTATTTATTTATTCATTTTTCAATTTTTCACCCCATGGCACTCTAAGGCCTATTTTTAGCATCCAATAAATATGGTCAAATTATTTTTAACCCCAAAAAAATGTCCAACAAAAATCACGCAAGTTCGCGTCTTGCACGACACATGCTGACAAAAGTCCCGTATTTAAAAATACTCATTTAAAAATTCGGGTTGTTACATTCACATCTTTACCTCAAATGTTAGTGATTCGTCCCGAATCATAGCACTCATTACCCTCGAACTTGGACATTTTAGCCCCCCCGGGTACTTTAATGTCTACATTATGCTCGTTAATCAGACGACCTCCGTTTTATATGCTAACATGTTATTTGAGGTATAATTGAGCTTTTATAAGTATTAAAGTGCTTAGTATGAAGTTTGGGCACGTTCTGATAAAGCTTCATCTCGATTTGCACGTTCAGGAGCATTTTTGTAATTTCTCACTTCGGATTTTTTGTCCGGAGAATTCACGGAAGTTGTAGCCCTCGGGCCAATCTTTGCGTGGCCATAAACGGTACTCAAATCGGAGTCTAAACGAAGGAAACACGGACCTTTAATCGGAAAAGAATTATAAGAAAAATAACAACTTCATTAATTACATCCATGTCCCTTTTCTCTTTCATTAACAATATGTCCCAAACTCGTTTTTTTTTTTTGCCGCAAACTAATGGCGATTTGTCCTAGGCTCGGGTTTTGCTCGGGCTTTGGGTTCGTCCCAAATTGATGACTTTGGCTTGAAATTGGTGCACGATCTTTGACCACATACGCAAATGGGTCTCTTTGGCCATTTTTGGAGCTTGGGCTTCATCTCTTTGGCCATTAGTGGACGTTTTTTGACATGGAAGTGGGTCTTGTTTTCTGGTTGGCCATGGAACTTTTATTTTGCTGTTGTTGGTCCAAACAACATTGGAGTTGGGATGTGCAAATTGTTAGTGCGATGTGGGTCTATGTGGGTGGTCTCAGTTTTGGGTCTTGTCAGCCATTGTTAGCATGGGGTTGTTGTGTGCGCACAAAGGAAATTGTTACAGGTCTGCTAGTGCCGCCGCTAGACCGCGCCACTGACGTCGATAGGCCGGGTTTTTCATTTAAGCCTTGGTTGCGAGACAGTGTTCCCCTCCATTCTCACGCGATCAACCGGCTTAATCGCGATCGACCGATCCCCTGCTTTTGCTGCTGCCGAGATTTTCTTTTTCCCTTTTATTTTTCTTTTTTTCTTTTTCTTTCTTTAGTGAATTGTAATTTAAACCCAATTTTCTTTTCTTATTTCTTTTCTTTTTTTCCCTTTTCCCAACTTACTATAAATAACAACTTTGGTTCATTTTTGTAGAGAACATAATATCTAGTTTTAGTTCTTTTTTTTCCTTCTCTCTTTAGACCTAGGTTAGAGAAATATTGGGGACTATTGTGGAGTGGTTTCCCCTCTCGTTATTTTTATTGTGTAAGATCCACCATTAATGTAAGTTTAGTATTCATTGTCATCTTCCCCTTATTATTGCTTTGTCCATTTATTTTCAGACTTTTCCATTAATTTTTCATGCCTAGTTTAATTTATTTCTTATCTAGAGTAAATTTTGTAGTGTTAAATTAATTAGTTAGTTTAATTAATTATTTTATTCATGTTTAGCGGCTAATTGAAATTAGGTTGTGCCGGATTGAACTCACTTCGGGTTATTTGGTTGCTTTGCTTTGGTGATGGTGTTTACGTATTTATTTTGAGTGTGTTGTCCTATTTATTACGCCTAGGAGATTTAACGGTGTATATCATATATGCGCCGTATTTTATAACCTTGCGTACGTAATTTTCGGGGTATTTGTTGACACCAAAATCTTATTAGACTTTTATGCGAATTTAGGGGTGTGACAACTCTGGGTTTAATTAACTGTCGAAACTAGATGCAATATTAATAACTCGTCGACCCATGTAACCATTTTATACAAATTAACTCTGGGTGAGGGATATCCAACACAACCTATAGTTTTTATTCTCTTTATTAATTTAGTTTAAATACACTCTCGCTTAGTATAATCTTTCACTTTTTGCATATTTTCCTTTTTATTTATAAGAATCTTTTACAATTTTATTCCTGAATTAATAAACCGACTAAAAACTGTCGAACACTCCCTGTGAATTCGATACCCGAACTTACCGCTATATTTGTATCACAAGTACAGTCGTAATTTAGGTTTTTTTGTATTAACGCAGTGAAACGAATTCAACAATTAGCATTTTGACACACGCTACTTTTTACTCCTAATCAAAAATAGCGTCATTGTCGGGAGACTGTTTTGTTATAGATTGTAATTATCTTATTATTTTGTTGTATTTTTTCTTTTTTATTTCTAGTTTTTGTTTTAACCTTTTTTGCAGGATTGGCACATTTGAGCGCGAAGAACCGCTTGAATTTTTACCGACGCACATCATCTTTGTGGAATTTGCACTTCGAGCCTTCTTTGGGGTAAGCATGTCTTATTCCAATTTTTTCGGTTATCCGAATGATAATTTTCAAAATCCCCATTAACCTATGACTTTTGGTCAATACTTAAAAACCCAAAAAATTGAAACATCTAAAATGACTTTGGGTGAGTATTACGAATGTCAAGATATGGATTACGAGAATTTTGGTAATGATCATTTCGATTTTGGGTCGCAAGATCCTTATGACAAGAATTTTGAAACAGATTGCAATAGCTTTCAAAATTCTTATGTTAATTATTTTGATAGTCATTCCGATGATAACTTTCAAAGTTCTCATTCGCAAGAATTCGCTCCTCGCCCCATGACCGACTTTCGGTGAGGGCTTGGGCATGCTTGAGAATGGGAAACTTGAAAGTCGTTGTTGGGAACATGAGTTGGATTTATTATTTGAATCCGACGATGATTTTTCTTTCGAGACTTCTAAAGTCGAGGAATGCTTTTAACCAAATGAGGAATTTTTGCCTACTTTGAAACAAACCATCTCTCACTTGGCCCATGGTACAATTGTGAATAAAAATGAGGAAGAAATGGACGTAGTATCTATTTGCGGTGAAATGGTTTCTTCCTTGATTCTCAAAGAAGAAAATTTCATTGAAAATGATCATATTTATTTTGAAATTCAATCTTCAAGCGATGATAACTCATCTCTTGAGATTGAATTTCTTCCATACTTGTCTTTATTTGTATACTGTCACACTGTCGCTAGTACCCGATGAATCGGTTCCAAACTTTATAATTTCAAACCTTTTCACCGATGAGGAGTACTCGCTCGAGTCGCCTTCTATTAAGGCATCTTTGCCTCCATGTTCGCCACCTCCCATTCCAATTGAAAAATATTTGGGAGAAAATTTAGTTTTTTTTTATCCCATGTGTACCTCTCCCCCTTATTATCCAAATCACCCATCATCCGCCCAAAATTGATAATTGACGATGGTTCACCTTTTCCACCACCCACATGCCTTTCGTTGTTCAAACAGAATTCATATATTTCGAAAGGCATGCTTCCTAGTGAGGGTACACCGGTTATCTTTCAAAGCCAAACCGTATTTTGGGTGGACCCTAAAAAATTTCAACTTCTAGTGTATAGTTAGTTAGAAGTTAAAATTGTAGGTTGTAAATAGTTAGTTGTTATTTTCTTTATATTTATTCTCTATTCTTACTTATAGTCTAGTGTAATTAGTTAAAAAATTTATTCTTTCTTTTTGTTATGCTTTGATACTAACATGTTTTGTAGAATCTTTGGAGTCGTACTTTACGGAGATCGCTCCATTGTGGGTAATATCGCTATTTTTCTTTCTTTAACTTGGTTCTTAATTTACATTGAGGACAATGTCAGGTTTTAAGTTAAGGGGTGTGGGATATTCTATCCATTCATTGGTAGTTTCCATGATTTGATTATATGTTAATCCCGAACATGCTTTTCTTTAAAAAATCAAAATTTTCAAAAAGATTTTATTTCTTTTTTCTCTATCTTGGGTCTTTTGCCTTAATTTCTTATGATAAATTCAATAATTTCCATATCCAATTGCTAATTCAATGATGCATTTTCTATTTCTTTCATGTTATTAAACTTTAGTCCACAAATTTTTCAATATTGAGAATAAATGCATGAATTAAACCTTGAAAACCCATGAGCACTTCAGCTTATTTTATAAATGGTTCGGTAGGAAAATTATAGCTTGGTATCTTTTTGTTGCTATGTGTACACTAAAAACCTAGCGAGCTTCATACTTTTCTTCGTTTTCGAGTGCTTATACATTAATCTTTCTCTTTCTTGAAAAACGTATCTTATTGACGATCTGATTTTCTATTCATTGATTGCATATTAGTTGAATTATCACTTGAGCATGATTTTCAATGGTGTTGAGTCCCTAGAATCACATGAAACTTTAGGAAAGTATCATAGGCCCTCTTTGTTGTTAACCCATACAACCTTAACCTTACCCTTATACATGTCCCCAGTCAACCCCGTTGAGCCCTATTATGACCTTTCTTTTCGTCCCAAATCCCTTAACCTACTCCACATTGGAGTTATAAACCATTATATTCACTTTTCGTACTTCGATTTTGGATTATTCTTGGGATTGAATGATGTTCACGTTATGTGGATTGCTATCAAGCAATGAGTGGACGAAAAGAAAAGAAAAAGAAAGAAGAAAAGAAAAAGGAAACAAGAAAAATAGAATAAATGGCTCCAAAGTACGTGGAAATAAAAGTCTTACTCTCATGAATATCTTGCTTTTGGAATTTGAAGTCAATTCCTTTATTGCCCACTAATTCCATTATACCGCGTGTTATTCCCGAGTCCCCTTTGCCCCCGTACATATTTCTTTCATGCCTAAACCCTAGTCTAGCTCAAATTCTATACCCAAAAAGTCCTATTTGATCCTAGGGTAATGTGATTTAAAGGTCTAACATTAGCGATAATCTGTTGAAGTGCATTTCACATTGGTTAATATGCGACATCCTTTCATGAGATTGTATTTTTCACTTTTATATTGCGTTCTGCATTGATGACATGTGTGAGGCTTTGTTTCCATTTACATTTACTCATTATGTCCGCAATGCTAGTGTGTTACACCCCTTTTTCGAGTGCTTATATTTGTTGAGTGTGATATCCAAAGAGGATTGAGTGGAAGCATGCTTTAATTATTATCCAGACTATAGGCGTTTTTACTGAATCAAAGCTTTTCGCATGGGCATACACCCCACTCACATTTGGGGTTTAAATTCCATGTAGTTATTCATTTAATATTGATAGTTGCAGAATAGTGAGCAAATTTTGCTTTTTCTTTGTTAATAATATGTTGAAATATCTTGTCTTTGTTGAGTTTTGCATATTGGTTGGTTAGGCATATTTCGAGAAAATTTGATGTTTGTGGGTTTCATCCCTGAAAACCCTCACGAGAGGACACTCGTCCACTAGGGTAACCTAGGTGCATACGCTAAATGCAATCATGTTCCCTACGAAAGTGGCATTTATATTTCGACACATATATACATTTTGTGTTTTTTATAGTTCTTCTTGCTTTCAATTTCATTACTAGGGACTAGCAATGTGTAAGTTATGGGATGTGATTCGTCCCGAATCATAACACTCATTACCCTCGAACTTGGACATTTTAGCCCTCTCGGGTACTTTAATGTCTATAATTATGCTCGTTAATCAGACAACCTCTATTTTATATGCTAACATATGATTTGAGGTATAATTGAGCTTTTATAGGCATTAAAGTGCTTAGTATGAAGTTTGGCCACATTCCGATAAAGTTCCGTCGCGATTCGCACGTTCAGGGGCATTTTTGTAATTTTTTCCTTCGAGATTTTTGCCCGAAGTATTCACGAAAGTTGTATTCCTCGGGACAATCTTCGCGTGTCCACGAACGGGGTTCGAATCGTAATCCGAATGAAGGAAACACAGACCTTTAATCGAAAAAGAATTATAAGAAAATTAACAATTTTATTAATTACATCCATGTCCCTTTTCTCTTTCATTAACAATTTCATATAATTCCCAATATGTCCCAAACTCTTTTTTTTTTCAGCAAACTAATGGCGATTTGGCTTAGGCTCGAGTTTTGCTCCGATTTTGGGTTCGTCCCTAATTGATGACTTTGGTTTGAAATTGGAGCACGATATTTGACCACACACGCAAATGGGTATCTTTGGCCATTTTTGAAGCTTGGGTTTAATCTTTTTGGCCATTAATGGAGGTTTTTGGACATGGAAGTGGGTCTTGTTTTTTGGTTGGCCATGGAACTTTTATTTTGCTGCTACTGGTCCGAACAACATTGGAGTTGGGATGTGCGAATGGTTAGTGCGATGTGGGTCTATGTGGGTGGTCTCAATTTTGGGTCTTGGCAGCCATTGTTGGACATGAGGATATTGTGTGCGCACAAAGGAAATTGTTGCAGCTCTGCCAGCGCCTCCGGTCGACCGCGCCACGGATGCCGATCGATCGGGTTTTTCATTTAAGCCTTGGTTGCGAGACAATGTGCCTCCCCATTCTCACGCGGTCGATCGATCCCCTGCTTTTGCTGTTGCTGAGATTTTATTTTTCCCTTTTCTTTTTTCTTTTTTCGTTTTCTTTCTTTAGTTTATTGTAATTTAAACCCAATTTTCTTTTCTTACTTCTTTTCTTTTTTACCCTTTTCCCAACTTACTTTAAATAGCAATTTTGGTTCATTTTTATAGAGAACATAATATCTAGTTTTAGTTTTTTTTTTTCTTCTCTCTTTAGACCTAGGTTAGAGAAATATTGGGGATTATTGTGGAGTGTTTCCCCTCTCCTCATTTTTGTTATGCAAGACCCACCATTAATGTAAGTTTACTATTCATTGTCATCTTCCTCTAATTTATGCTTTGTCCATTTATTTCCAAGCTTTTCCATTAATTTTTCATGCCTAGTTTAATTTATTTCTTATCTAGAGTAAATTTGTAGTGTTAAATTAATTAGTTTCTTTAATTAATTAGTTAGTTTAATTAATGCTTTTATTCATGTTTAGCGGCTAATTTAAATTAGGTTGTATCGGATTGAAGTCACTTCGGGTTGTTTGGTTACTTTGCTTTGGTGATGGTGTTTACGTATTTATTTTGAGTGTGTTGTCTTAGTTATTACGCCTAGGAGATTTAGCGGTGTATATCATGTATGCACCGTATTTTATGACCTTGCGTGTATAATTTTTGGGGTATTTGTTGACGCTAAAATCTTATTAGACTTTTATGCGAATTTAGGGGTGTGACAACTCTGGGTTTAATTAACTGTCGAAACGAGACGCAATATTAATAACTCGTCCCATGTAACTATTTTATACTAATTAACTCGGGGTGAGGGATATCCGACGCAACCTATAGTTTTACTCTCTTTATTAATTTAGTTTAAATACACTCTCGCCTGGTATAATCTTTCCCTTTTTGCATATTTTCCATTTTGTTTATTATTATCTTTTACAATTTTATTCCTAAATTAATAAACCAATTAAAATCTGTCAAACACTCCCTATTGATTAGATACCCGAACTTATTGCTATACTTGTATTCCAAGTGCAATAGTAATTTAGGTTTTTTCCTATTAACGCGGTGAAAAGAATTCAACGATTAGCATTTTGACACACGCTACTTTTTACGCCTAATCAGTTAGCATCACTTGGCTTCTGCAATGTTATTTATTTCTCAATTTTCTTGAAGCTATATTAAACTCCTCTTTTATGTGACCTGGTATGTCGATGTTATATTATTCTTGCAGTTTCTTTGATTCCCGCTTTATGCCGAGCCCTTGATCATGTTCCCAAGTTCCTTAGACGTAATTTCAGCTTGTACAGGTAGAGTTGTGATATCGGTTGGACTTAATTTATGTGATTGATATACTTGCAAGTTTTATGCCTTAAACTTTTATGTTTGCCATGATTCACTTGTCACGACTAATTGTGATATGCACCTCACAAAAATATCGCTATGAAAAGGTTGTGTTTGTCTTATGTGGGGTGAAAAAATGCTCTTATGAATGTATGAGATCAGATCAAAAGAATCAAGAATTAGGTGTAATCATTGCTCACATCAGAATGGACACATATAGGTGATGTTCTAAGGATAGTCCCTTGAGGAGTGTGGTGGCTTAGATTTAAAAGTATAGACATTTTTTTTGTCAATGCAATTAATATACCTAAATGCATTTGTGCATGTCTTAGTTTGCTAAAATATTCGTCGAAAAATGAAAGGGCGTTATGATTTATTGCCATTTCTCTAGTTATTAATGGCAAAACTGGGTGTTAAATAACTTGACTTTTGGGTCTGATACTAATATCTTTTCTTATTTGTTTTTTGTAGGATAATACTCAGACGTAGTGTGGTGATGAGGGGTTTTCGCCTTATGGGCACCACCGTCACACACTTCATGCATACCGCATACCTAATCAACGACCATTTAATTGATGTATTCGAACATGCTTGTTATATTTCATATGTATTTGATATATATTTTCCAAATTGCATCATATATTGAGATGAATTTCATATGTATTAAGATGAATTTTCTATTAATGATATTTGATCCGTTAATTTTTATTGCTTATTGTTTGGATGTGTACTTATGTTATTGCACTATTTGTATTGTTGTTGTACTATTTTTGTCATGCGTACTTTGTATTATTACTGAATTTTTGTTTGGGTAAAACTGGTACGAAAAATAATGGAAATGTTGCTAATTTATTTTGGGTAATATTATTCATAATTAATTTTTTTCTTTGATCCAAAAATTTAGCATAGTTCAAAATTGTGCCAAAAGTGTGCCATGTATATCAAATTCTAGAACGATTTACAAGTGTGATAGAAGTGTTCCTGATCGGCCAAATCTAGCACACTTTTAAACCATGCCAGAAAAAAATAGCCATTTTGGAATACCTGATTTTGGCACAGTTCAAAACCGTGCCAGATTTAATTTGGCACAGTTTTAAACCGTACCAGATTGTTGTTTTTGGTGCAGTATATTAGCAATTCTAGATCCAATGGATCCTCTCTACCTCTACTTTGCAATTTCAAGCCACGCGATTCGTTCAATCTTGGTCTACAAGAAAGAGGAAAAATAGTTCCCCATTTACAGCGTCAGCAAGACGCTCCTAGACGCTGAGTAGCATTAACTTCCACTTGAGAAATTGGCTTATGCGCTAATGATCGCGTTTCAAAAATTAAAGCATTACTTTGAGGCCCATTCCATCACCGTCATCACATCTTTCCCTCATAAGGGTATTCTTCACAAAGCCGATCTATTTAGACGCATGACCAAATGGTCAATAGAGCTCGGGACATTTGATATACACTACCGACCAATAACAACAATCAAAGGGAAGGTGTTAGCTGACTTTATAAAAGAATTCGTAGTTGAAGGGACCCCTACCAACCAACACATGGTCGACCAATTGAAATATCATGAGTTGGATCAATCCAAGAAGTGGATATTGTACGTGGATGGTGCCTCTAATTTTAAAGGAGCAGGAGTAGGAATTATTCTTATAACGGTAGAATACCATGATCGAGCAAGGGATCAAGATGGGCTTCGAAGCAAGTCGAGTATGAAGCACTTACAGCTGGACTATATAAGGCTCGCTTGTTGGGGGCAAAGAACCTTGAAATATATTGTGGATACTTCAACAGTAAAGATGAAATGATGGCAGCATACCTACAGGTGGTTCGCGAGCTGATATCAAAGTTTGAGGAAGTCCACGTTTAACAGTTCTCCCGGGGTCACAACAGTCAGGTAGATGCTTTAGCATCCTTAAGTTTAGCAATGTATTTCGATCTCAGGAGAACAATTGAAGTGGAGTTTCTTGCCAAACCTAGCATCATGAAAGTGGTGGTCTCCGAGCACGTTCTCTCTATTGAAAAAGGTCCACGCTGGATGAACCCGATCATCTCTTACCTACAGAATGATATGATACCGACCGAAAAAAATCCAAGCTCATCAAATTAGAGTAAAGGTCACTCATTTTTACCTAGACCTAAAAAAACTCTATTAAATATCCTTCATAGGCCCCTACCTCTAATGCATGCATCCAAAAGACGTCGATTAAGTTCTATATATGATATATGATAGGATTTATGGGAGCCACCTGGGAGGATGACTCTGGCCTTTTGAGCAATCAAAGAAGACTATTGGTGGCCATTTATGCAAAAAGACTCAAGTACTTATGTTCTAAAGTGTGAAAAGTGCCAAAATTTCTCCCCTATGCTTCATCAATTAGCCAACGACTTAAAGTCCCTAACCAGTCCATGGTCGTTTGTTAGTGGGGGTTGGACATTGTAGGGACATTACCAACTGCACCAGGAAATCACAAGTAGTTGTTGGTTGGCACGGATTAATTCAGAAAATGGATTGAAGCCGAACCACTGGCGAACATCAGAGACGCTGATATGATCAGGTTCATCTGGAGGAACATCATAACTCACTTTGGGGTACCCAAAACAATTATAACAGGAAATGACACACAAATTAAAATTGAGTCTTTCCAAGGTTCATCAGTTAACACAATTTAGATATGGAACTCCAAAAATGCATATAAGGAATAACTGTTAACTTATATCACTCCCTCAAGCTGGGCATAGGAAACCAGTGTGTTGTTCACCCTCGGGGAGAGGAGGATGTTGTCAATTACGGGCGACGAACCCATGATCCAAATATCCCTTGTTAGAATAAAAAAGGTTCACCACAAGAACTATGTCGGCCTTCCTTACCTTCAGGTATTGAACACCATCAGTGGTGTGAGACCAGGAGTAGAAAGGTGGGTCTCATAGGATTCGTTAATCCTATGCACACCATTAATAATGCATCAGGTATTGGGGGCACATTGAGCAGGAACTACATCAAAGTACTCACATAATTCTAAGAAAAGATAATTTATGGGGGGATGTTAACCCCCCTGAATCATAGTAAGTGTATGGATCCAGTGATCCCCATCAATCTCTATAGGGTTTCTAGGCATAGGGACACACTCACTAATAGAGTATGTCTTCCTAAATTCATCAATGTACTTTTCCTGAAGAACGTACGCCATTTTTAACAGAGATGGAGGAATAATAAAAATATGCAACATAGGAGAGCTATGAAGATGGGAAACCAGGAAACCATGAGGAAGCTAGAGAACTTATAGAGTAAGTGAATAAAATCAAGAACTTCGAAAGTCTTTTTAAGCGGAAGTAAAGAATCAAAACGATGGGTACAGAGTGTGGAGATGAATGGCATTCTAACTTCGTGCAAGCAATCATATGGTTCAAATCTTAAGAATGGTTTTTGGCGGTTCAAATTTTCAATAATGACCAACGTACCCTTGCCAGTTTTAGTTAATAACAAGCATGTCCATCCAGGATGTTTCAAGACTATTTGGTTCGACATTTGGCCTGTAAGGGACTTAAAATTCTTTGGCCTAATTTTGGCAAAGAATTTTAGAGGAAATTGTGGGGCCTAAACCATAAAGGCTCGATTTTTGACGATCCGAGAAGGCCCAGCACGCTACTCGAGTCAAGTTTAGTAGGGGTGTTTACGATCTGGTCCGATCCAGTTCTTAGTAAATTTAAGGACCGAGTCGATTAAACCGGTCCTTAAAAAAAGGACCAAGATCAGACCAATTAAATCGGTTTTTCGAGCTTAGTCAGTCTGGTTTTTTGTATGGACGGTCCGATCTAACTTGTCGGTCCTAATATCATTGAAATAATTTTTTTTAAATGAAAGCTACCCTTCAAAATTGTTCAATTCTCGACAGAAAAATAAAATAAAATAAAAACTCACTAATATAAAAAAATAAAAAATAGATGTGATATAGATATGTTTTTATTTAGGAAAAAATGTATTTGTATTGTTTCTAAGAAAAACAAATATGAGTTATACAAATCTTTAGTAATAGATGTTTTTCAAGTCTGTGTTGTTACCTCTATTTGTATTTGTACCTCTATTATACAAATCTTTAGTAAAAAATCTGAATTATACAAATCTTTAGTAGCCATTAACAAATCTGAGTTATAGAAATCTTTAGTAACAAATGTATCTGTAAGATTACCTCTGTTTGGGTTGTTTCTCACGGCCAAAATGGTACAAGATCAGTTGCGCAAGTCAGCAACGTGAATGGCACAGCGGTGCAGCAACACTAGTGGGTTTCTCGGAGGGTGCGACGCAGCGACGCCAATAATCGTGTCTCAGAGGCAGCGATGCTAATGGATTTCTTAGAGGGAGAGAGCGTCGAGAGAGAGAGAGAGAGAGAGAGAGAGAGAGAGAGAGAGAGAGAATGGTGTGGAGTGAATTAGATGGATGTGTATGCGTTGTGTGTTTGTCTCATATAGATTAGGGTTCTTTTTTTTAATGACCAGTGTATCCCTAACCCCCAAGACAATATCCCATCTTCTTTTTTTATACATAAATATAATTAAATGCATATATATTAATAGTAATCAGTCCGGGTCGGGTCGGTCCAGATCGGATATTTAATAAAGAAGACTGAGGACCGAAACGATTAGACCGGTCTGTCAAAAAAAACTTGGACCGGACCGATTAAAAAAATGATAAAATTAGGGCGGTCCGGTTCGGTCCGTCGGTCCATTTGGTTTGCTGAACAACCTTATAGTTTAGTGTCACGTGAATAAATGAAAATTCTTATCACGTGGATAAATACAAATGCTTATCACAAGGATATTCACAAGCTTAATTGGTTACCTACAATCTCGGACGAGATAAACAAGAGTCACCACACGATCCAATAAAGAGCTAGGAGAGTTCCTTAAACAACATTACTACTTCTCATTGATATAAATAGAACCTTCACCCCAGGGTAAAGGGAGATGTAATTTTCAGCCTTCTGATAAATTAGTAAGAACTGAGAACCCTCTCCGTAGATGTAGGCAGCTGTCAAACCAAGTAAATCTTTGTGTTGTGAACATTTATTATATTATTATGACACCCCGACTAATTAAATACCGGGTAGATACTCCTTTATTAAATCAATACAAAATGCCAAGTTGGTTAAGTTATTAGCATCACTGTCGAAAACATTTTAATGATTACTAACCACCTAGTATTTAGAAAGAAAGTTGCCAAATATTAAATTTAGTCTGATTAACCTACAGTAAAAGAATAATGAAAGAATAATAACCATTCACCATAACGAAGCAATAGAATAACCAACAAAATAATAAGTCCGGAGGAAAACTCCTCACAACAACCCCACAACTGAAATAAGTAAAACAATGTATCCTGAATTAATTACATGCCAAAAGTCTGAAAATCTGAAATAGGAAATGTCTCTAATAGAAATGGGCGACATGCCCTACAACTGATAAAAGCTGAATATAGAATCAAGATAGATGAAGCGTCTATGAGCAAGTTCCTGTAACTTCCACAACAGCTACAGCTCGTCACCTGAATGAGAATCCTAAACATGGTGTCCTTGTGGCTGGGCACCTAAAATGGTTTTTACAAAAATAGATTTGAAAGCAAACGGGTCAGAGCCCGAAAGTGGAGAGTATTTAAAAATAGCAAGTGCTTTAATGACATTAAAACAATGAATGCAAAATACATGTTAGGACGTGCACTCACATGAAGTACTCACCTCTCGACTAATTGTGCACTCCTAACGTACCGTACCCATCTAAATAACATACACATCTAATCAACCGTAATAAGTTCTACCCCTTACTACTCAATTCCCATTAAACATTCTAGCGTTATCAATTAAATAGAGGGCTTTACTTAAACTCGGATTTTCAATCATTAGTAATACAATTCATTACAGGTTGTCCCTTTATAGTTACTCAAAGCGTTTCCGTATTTATACTCATAATACCAACATGAAAGTTCTCATTAATTTAAGTGTATATTATTCACATCATAAATATAAAATACAAGCACCCCGAGACGAAGCTGCGGTGCACACATACTCTGATATCCATCCCGATACATCACGTACATAAGGATCACGCATTCCGAATCTCTCAGGAATCGTTTTCAGATAACAACAATCACAGACAATGGAGGCGAACACAGTCACATCACATGGGTCACGCACATACCTACGCTCCCACGATCAACAGACTTATTAACTTCCCAATAAGTCCTTCTCTAACCTATGTTCTCGAGGTACCAATCTAAATCCGGGCAACACAAGGATTAGAGGGCCCTAAGCGAACGTAAACCTCCCGTGATAGCAAGTATGGTAGGTATGTCATACACATAAAATTATATATACTAAGCATGCATACATGTTAGCTATATTCACATGTTCCCGGTTAATTCAATTATTTAAGCCGTCAATAATTCTCACATCGTAACAGACAGTCACGTCCAAATCCAAAATTTCCATTTGATTCAAATCACACTTCTAGGTTTTATTCCTCATTATATCCCAAATATCCCAAATATATCATTTAATCATCAAGGAGATGTTATCTCTACATTTAAATAAGGTTACGGGACACGCGAAATCAAAACAGGCCAAAAAGCCTAAACTGTCAACTCATTAGAAGTCTCGTTCGAACGAGGCTGTTCGAACGAGAGTTCGTTCGAACGAAGTGGGCATCGAACGAGGGTTCGTTCGAACGAAAGGCATCGAACGAGGGTTCGTTCGAACGAAAGGCATCAAAAGAACTTCCCCCTCGTTAGAAGGAAAATTGTCTCCTCGTTCGAACGAGCTCGTTCGAACAACCTGGGCAGGTCTTCTAACGAGAGGCTAGTTTCGAGCCCAGAATTTCCCTAATTCGTTTTTCCAACTTTTCTTCACATCTACTCTCATCTAAATGTCATTCCAACAAGGTTTCAAGGTTTCTAATCATCCCTAAACATATTAAATTCGTATTACAACATTTATATGGGGTCTAATCATCCCAAACCACATCTAATCATCAAATCTCCCCAATTTTCCCCCAATTTTCAAGAATATGAACCCTAGAAATTTAAAGTCTTCCATAGTTATAATTAAATCCATTTTTGTTTCATACAAGATATATTATCATCAGAATAATCACCTAAATACAATTCTACATGCGATTCCTCATCAAAATGTAAGTTTCTAATTCCAATTTAATGGGTTTTCATCAATCTCCCAAGAACAATGAAATTTTCAGAAATGTCTAAGCATGGAAGAAACATTCAATGCAATTAACGTAATTAAACCACTTGCCTCTGATATATCTCTGAATTTGATGTTGAAGATTGAATTGTTCTCCCTCTCTCTGCAGAATTTCTCCTCTCTCTCTCTACAACTTCTTCTCTAAAGATGACAATAGTGGCTAGAGGTTGTCTTAGGAAACCCTAAACCTATTTCCAATAACTCCCGTAGACCATTAAGTCAATTAGTGTAGTTAGTGGGTTTAGTGGGCAAAGGTTAAGTCAGATTTTAATTCCTAATTTTCGTGGGTTTTAATTCCCAAAATTCCAAAATTACCAAACTACCCTTATACGTTGCCGGTATGGCCTAAAAATGCCCCGGGACCCAAACTAAACCCCCGGCTAGTGTTTTCTGACTATTTCGACCCTTCCGGACGCGTTGGCGCACTCAAAACGACCATATGGTTAATAGAAAATAAAATTCACTTTTTAATTAAAATAATTATATTCCTGACGCGACTGTCACACGCGTCTCAACAAAGTTTCCCAATTTGTCGTATATCAATCTCACGAAAAATTTAATAATTTCAATATTCATATATAGCCATATATACTCATTAAAATCAAATACCAACTCGCATCTCGCTAGTATTTTTATCCGGATTAATTTCCAATTACTACACATTTAATTCAATTAATCCCATAAATAAATATCATAAAAATACGGGGTATTACATACTTCCCCCCTAATAACAGAATTTCGTCCCGAAATTCGGAACTAGAAAGTACCTGGTAAGAACAAATCTGAATAACGTTCGCGCGTCTCATCCTCGCGCTCCCATGTGGACTCCTCGACATTGTGATGTCGCCACTTAACACGTACTAACGGAACATTCTCGTAGTTTCCCTCACTTCGATCCAAAATAGCAATCGGCCCCTCCTCATAGGAGCTATCAGGCTGGAGATCGATGTCCTCCAAGTCAATGTGAGAATGAGCCAAATCATCTCTAAGATATTTCCTTAGCGAGGAAATATGAAACACATCATGAATCCGATGCAAATGCTCCGGTAACCCAAGTTTATATGCAACAGACCCAATCCGCTCGATGATAGGGAATGGCCCCACGTATCTCGGTGCCAACTTCCCCTTCTTCCCAAATCGCATAATCCCCTTCATAGGAGATACTCTGAGTAAAACCTGGTCCCCCACTTGGAACTCCCTGAAGAACCTCTTCGCATCAGCATAGCTCTTCTGTTGATCTTGAGCTACCCGAATGCGGCTCCGTATCAATTCTATCCTCGCCGAAGTATCTTGAATCACTTCCGGCCCAAGTAGTTTGTTGTCCCCCACCTCCAACCAACATGCTGGGGAACGACAAGGTCTACCGTACAACGCCTCAAATGGATCCATGCCAATGGTGAACTGGTAGGAGTTGTAAGCAAACTCCATCAGTGGAAGATACTTCTCCCATCCACCCCCAAAATCAATGATGCTCATACGCAACATGTCCTCCAACATTTGGTTTGTACGCTCAGTTTGCCCATCTGTCTGCGGGTGATACGCTGTACTCAACCGCAATTCCGTGCCCATGGCCTCCTGAAAATTCGCCCAAAATCGTGAAACAAATATCTTGTCTCTGTCAGACACGATATTTAGGGGCACACCGTGAAGTCTCACTATTTCTGCAATAAAGAGATGGGCATACTGTCCCGTAGTGTAGTCGGTTCTTACGGGTAGAAAATGAGCGACTTTGGTCAACCTGTCCACAATTACCCAAATGGAGTCGTGACCCCTCTGTGACGTTGGTAACCCCGTGATAAAGTCCATGGATATGCTCTCCCACATCCACATCGGGACCTCTAATGGCTGTAGAAGTCCTACCGGTCTCTGATGATCCACTTTTACCAGCTAACAAGTGGCGCATTTAGAGACAAACACGGCAATATCTCTCTTCATCCCGCTCCACCAATACTGTCGTCTCATGTCTTGGTACATTTTGTCCCCACCGGGATGTACCGCGAACCGTGAGTCGTGCGACTCTGCCATCACCTCGTGCCGTAATTCTTCCCCTTCCGGAACTACCAGTCTTCCATTGAAGCATAATCCCCCATCTGAGCTAACGGTATAGAACTCGGCTCCCTCTGCTAATAATCGAACTATCTTCTCCTGACAGAACGAGTCATGTTCTTGTGCCTTTACCACTCTCGTGACAATCTGCGGTGTAACAGTCATCACCGACATGAATGATCGAGCCACTGCATCCTGGTGTCCCAACTCCTTCCACTTTGCCTTCCACATCCCTTCCACCTCATCTACTGGCCTACGGCTCAACGCGTCTGCTACCACGTTAGCCTTCCTCGGGTGATATTGGATATCGAACTGATAATCCTTCACAAACTCAAGCCACCTCCGTTGCCGCATATTCAACTCCTTCTGCGTGAATAGGTACTGTAGGGACTTGTGGTCTGTGAATAATCGAAACTTCTCCCCCAAAAGATAATGTCTCCAAATCCAAAGGGCAAATACAAATGCCGCCAACTCCAAGTCATAAGTGGGGTAATTCTTCTCATGAGGCTTTAGCTTACGGGAAGCATAAGCTATGGACTGACTCTCCTGCTGTAATACACCTCCAAGTCCTTGCAAGGACGCATCAGTGTAAACTAGATACTCCACTCCCGATCTCGACAATGCTAACACAGGTGCTGAGGTCAACTTATCCTTCAACTCATCAAATGCCAACTGACAGGCATCACTCCATATGAATGGCACACCCTCACGAGTCAGATGTGTCAAAGGACCTGCTATCTTCGAAAATCCCCGAATGAATCTCATGTAGTATCCTGCTAGGCCCAAGAAACTATGGATCTCAGTCGGTGTCGTGGGTTGTCCCCACTCCCTCACCGCGGATACCTTCCCCGGATCAACAGATATTCCCCGGTCGGAAATAATATGCCCCAAAAACTGAACCTCCTTCAGCCAAAACCCTCACTTCTCATACTTTGCATACAACTCGTTCTGACGTAGTGTCTGCAAAACCTGCCTCAAATGCTCGGCGTGCTCCTCCTCTGTCTGGGAGTAAACCAGAATGTCATCAATGAAAATAATGACGAACTGATCTAGGAACTCTCTGAACACCCTATTCATCAAGTCCATAAACACGGCTGGGGCATTGGTCAAACCAAAAGGCATAACTCGAAACTCATAGGAACCATATCTCGTTAAGAACGCAGTCTTCGAGATGTCCTCTTCCCTGATACGCAACTGATGGTAACCCGATCGCAAATCAATCTTGGAGAAGAGAGAAGCTCCTCTCAATTGGTCGAATAAGTCATCAATTCGGGGCAACGGATACTTATTCCGTATCGTGACTTTATTCAACTCCCGGTAATCCACACACAACCTCAACGATCCATCCCTCTTCTTCACGAACAACACAGGGGCACCCCACGACGAAGTACTCCTCCGTATAAACCCCTGACCCAACAACTGCTCAATCTGATCCCGTAGCTCTCGCATTTCTGCCGGAGCCATACGGTACGGTGCGCGTGTTATAGGTCTCGTATCTGGTAATAAGTCTATGATAAAGTCTATCTCTCGACTGGAGGGTAGGCCTGGTATCTCCTGAAACACATCGGAATACTCCCTGACAACTGGGATGGAATCTAAAGGAATCACAACCTCCTTAGAGGTATCCTCCTCTATGTAATACAAATGAGCTGTCGAGCCTCCTTCTGGGCGAGGCATCGCCACTACAAACATCTCTTGCCCCGGAATGGCAAAAACAATGCTCCCACCGAAGCAATCAATCATGGCTCTATAAGCTGCGAGCCAATCCATACCGATAATCACATCGTGCTCATGCATATCTAATACCAACATGTCTGCAGGTAACACCAAACTACCAATTTCTACCCCCACTCCCCGGCATATAAAGAAAATAAGTGACCCACTCCCCAATGGTGAGTCTACACACGTCACTGTGCTCTCTGCTGTGGCTAACAACCCTAAGGCTTTCGCAAAATGTGTAGCTATAAAACAGTGCGTTGCCCCCGTATCAAACAAAACCCGACCCATAGTACCATGGATAGGAAACATACCCTCAATCGCGGGTGGTGCCTGTGGACCTGCTGCCTGGTGGACGTTATAGACACGTCCATACTGTAACTGCCCCTGCTGCACTGGAGCTGCTGGAATGGCTGGTAGGGCTGGCACCTGGGCTGGAGCTGGGAGGGCAGGTGGAAAAAGCGGCCTCTGTGGCTCATGTCGAGCTCCCTGCTGCTGCAGTGGGGCCCTGCCCTTATCAGGACAGTCCTGGCGTTTATGGACAGTCTTGCCACAAACGTAACACTTCCCCGGGAAGTTCCCCCCTCTCTGTCCCTGCTGCCCTCGGCCCTGGTGGTCGTTACCGTTCCTCCCCTGGCCCTGCTGAAACTGTTGTTGGCCATTCTGACCCTGCTGGTTCTGATGGCCGTTCGGACCCTGATGGCCCTGCAGAAAACCTCCCTGTCCGTGCCTGAAATTTCCCGATCTGAACCTCTTGTGATCCCCCTGCTGGGAACCCTGATCACCTTGCCTCTGCCCCTGAACAGAATGTGCCCCACTGGCACCATTTCCCCCAGTCCTGCCCTGATGGCTGGACTCTCCTGACCTCTTGCCTTCAGCCATGTGAAAGCGATGATCCTGGCAGTGTAACAGTGCAGTGTTAACCACATCAGAGTAAGTGGCCAACGATAGGTTCCCCAACAAATGCTGATGGATCCTCCAAGTCAACCTGTCTGTAAATTTCTGTATCTTCTTCTCTTCTGTCGGTATCTCATCCGGAACAATATTCAACAGATTTGTGAATTCGGCCTCATACTCGGCCACAGTCTTACCTTCCTGCCTAAGATTCATCAACTTCCTCCTCATTTCCGCGTAAACAGCCGACAGAAAGTACTTGCGGTCGAACCGCACCCAAAACTCCTGGATCGTGAGAGTATCTCTCTCCTCCACGGTGGTAATAGACTCCCACCACTGCAGTGCAGACCCTACTAGCTTAAAGGTAGCTAGTATCTGCTTCGGGACATTGGTGCACTCATACATCCTCAAGTGTCGCTGAATGTCCTTCCTCCACTGACTAGATACCACAACATCGGAGCTACCTGCGAACTCCGGAGGGTGTGCTTTCTGGAAAGCATCTCGAACACGTTCCCAAGCAGATAGGAATTCATGTGCCTGAACTGGCGTGGCTACCGGCGCCTGAGGTGGTGCCTGCTGAACTACGGCTAGTGCGGCATTTACCGCCTGGGCCACAATGGCTGCAACCTCGGCGGCATTCATCGTGCCCTGAACTGGTGCGGGCTGTGGTTCTGGCGTTGCATCCCTGGGAACCCGTTGTGCACGTCGTGGAGGCATCTGAAATAAGAATAAAGTTTATAAGTTCGCAGTTATAAACTTAATATAGCTGATGAACGTTGCATATACAAAAGAATACAACAGTCCTAAAATATAGGACTCTACATCAAAGAAAGCTCAGCGGAAACATAATAAGCCGTACAGATCCTAGAGGACACTAGAACCTGATGCTCTGATACCACCTGTGACACCCCGACTAATTAAATACCGGGTAGCTACTCCTTTATTAAATCAATACAAAATGCCAAGTTGGTTCAGTTATTAGCATCACTGTCGAAAACATTTTAATGATTACTAACCACCTAGTATTTAGAAAGAAAGTTGCCAAATATTAAATTTAGTCTGATTAACCTACAATAAAAGAATAATGAATGAATAATAACCATTCACCATAACGAAGCAATAGAATAACCAACAAAATAATGAGTTCGGAGGAAAACTCCTCACAATAACCCCACAACTGAAATAAGCAAAACAATGTATCCTGAATTAATTACATGCCAAAAGTCTGAAAATCTGAAATAGGAAATGTCTCTAATAGAAATGGGTGACATGCCCTACAACTGATAAAAGTTGAATATAGAATCAAGATAGATGAAGCGTCTATGAGCAAGGTCCTGTAACTTCCACAACAGCTACAGCTCGTCACCTGAATGAGAATCCTAAGCATGGTGTCCTTGTGGCTGGGCACCTAAAATGGTTTTTACAAAAATAGATTTGAAAGCAAACGGGTCAGAGCCTGAAAGTGGAGAGTATTTAAAAATAGCAAGTGCTTTAATGACATTAAAACAATGAATGCAAAATACATGTTAGGACGTGCACTCACATGAAGTACTCACCTCTCGACTAATTGTGCACTCCTAACGTACCGTACCCATCTAAATAACATACACATCTAATCAACCGTAATAAGTTCTACCCCTTACTACTCAATTTCCGTTAAACATTCTAGAGTTATCAATTAAATAGAGGGCTTTACTTAAACTCGGATTTTCAATCATTAGTAATACAATTCATTACAGGTTATCCCTTTATAGTTACTCAAAGCGTTTCCGTATTTATACTCACAATACCAACATGAAAGTTCTCATTAATTTAAGTGTATATTATTCACATCATAAATATAAAATACAAGCACCCCGAGACGAAGCTGCGATGCACACATACTCTGCTATCCATCCCGATACATCACGTACATAAGGATCACGCATTCTGAATCTCTTAGGAATCGTTTTCAGATAACAACAATCACAAACAATGGAGGCGAACACAGTCATATCACATGGGTCATGCACATACCTATGCTCCCACGATCAGCAGACTTATTAACTTCCCAATAAGTCCTTCTCTGACCTATGTTCTCGAGGTACCAATCTAAATCCGGGAAACACAAGGATTAGAGGGCCCTAAGCGAACGTAAACCTCCCGTGATAGCAAGTATGGTAGGTATGTCATACACATAAAATTATATATACTAAGCATGCATACATGTTAGCTATATTCACATGTTCCCGGTTAATTCAATTATTTAAGCCGTCAATAATTCTCGCATCGTAATAGACACTCACGTCCAAATCAAAAATTTCCATTTGGTTCAAATCACACTTCTAGGTTTTAATCCTCATTATATCCGAAATATTCCAAATATTCATTTAATCATCAAGGAGATGTTATCTCTACATTTAAATAAGGTTACGGGACACGCGAAATCAAAACAGGCCAAAAAGCCTAAACTGTCAACTCGTTAGAAGTCTCGCTCGAACGAGGCTGTTCGAACGAGAGTTCGTTCGAACGAAGTGGGCATCGAACGAGGGTTCGTTCGAACGAAAGGCATCGAATGAACTTCCCCCTCGTTAGAAGGCAAACTGTCTCCTCGTTCGAACGAGCTCGTTCGAACGACCTGGGCAGGTCTTCTAACGAGAGGCGAGTTTCGAGCCCAGAATTTCCCTAATTCGTTTTTCCAACTTTTCTTCACATCTACTCTCATCTAAATGTCATTCCAACAAGGTTTCAAGGTTTCTAATCATCCCTAAACATATTAAATTCGTATTACAACATTTATATGGGGTCTAATCATCCCAAACCACATCTAATCATCAATCTCCCCAATTTTCCCCCAATTTTCAAGAATATGAACCCTAGAAATTTAAAGTCTTCCATAGTTATAATTAAATTCGTTTTTGTTTCATACAAGATATATTATCATCAGAATAATCACCTAAATACAATTCTACATGCGATTCCTCATCAAAATGTAAGTTTCTAATTCCAATTTAATGGGTTTTCATCAATCTTCCAAGAACAATGAAATTTTCAGAAATGTCTAAGCATGGAAGAAACATTAAATGCAATTAACGTAATTAAACCACTTGCCTCTGATATATCTCTGAATTTGATGTTGAAGATTGAATTGTTCTCCCTCTCTCTGCAGAATTTCTCCTCTCTCTCTCTCTCTACAACTTCTTCTTTAAAGATGACAATGGTGGCTAGACACTACACCAAAATGGGCAAATTGTCACCTTTCAGCCGGCCAGCCTTGTCAAGGTCATTAACCGTGACAAAAAACACGCGTTTTATGTCATGGTCATTGACCTTGACACGACCGTGACAACTAATTGTCACGGTCATTGACCGTGACAAGACCGTGATAAATTTACTTGTCACGGTCAATGACCGTGACAATTCTTTGAATACTTGTCACGGTCAATGACCTTGACACGACCGTGACAATGTTTACAGCAAAAACCATTTCCCCCTTCTTTTTTCCCTCCCGCGTCGTTCCCTCCCTCTCTCTCTCTCTCTCTCTCTACTTTCAGGTCGATTTTCTCTCTCTCTCTCTTCCATTTATATATATGTTTGTGTGTATATTTATGTGTGTATGTGTATATATATATGTGTGTATGTGTGTGCGTGTGTGGGGGGTGGGGCAGGGTGGGGGTAGGGGGTGGGGCAGGGTGGGGGCAGGGCGGGGTGTGTGCGTGTGTATATGTATGTGTATGTATGTGTATATGTGTGTATATATGTGCGTGTGTGTGTGTGCGTGCGTAGGTGCGTAGGTGTGCGTGTGTGTGTGGCGGGATATCCGAAATAATTGATAAATAATTTTATAAATAATTGATAATAGTAAATTTAAAATTAGATAATTTAAAATTTAAAATTATTTATAAATAATTTTATAAATAATATTCAACTAACATATATACACAACACTAAAAGTAGACATCAATTTTATAAATAATTGATAATAGTTGGATAATAATTGGATAATAAACATCGAGAGGGGGTGGGGGTGGGGGTGGGCGTGGGTGGGGTTTTGAATATTATTTACATTTATATTTTTGGATATTATATGCATTCAAAATAAATAATTGATAATAGTTGGATAATAATTGGATAATAGTTGATATTTTCATTCAAAATAAATATTTCATTCAAATATATTGGATAATAATTGATATTTTCATTTAAATTGATAATAATTTTATTCATGAAATTAATTCAATTGATAATAATTTATATATATGTTTGTGTGTATATATATGTGTGTATGTGTGTATATATGTGCGTGTGTGTGCATGTGGGGTGAGCCCTTCATATTTTAAAAATGTTGTTTTTATTCCTATAGAATAGCTTAGATAGTGTGTGTGTGTGTGTGTGTATGTGGTCAATACATGAATTTATTTTTGTATTTGAATTAACCCATGAATCTATTTTTGTATTTGAATTAACCCATGAATTTATTTTTGTATTTGAATTAACCCATTATATGAAACATACTTGAAATTAAATATAGTGCGCATAGATACTAGCATTCTAGTTCTTATGCGTACGCATTCAATAGCCCTTAGACCCATTCGAGAGTCATTACCCTTGTAATGAGATCTCTCGAATTGTCCCGTTTGGACAGTTTGAGACTGTATAATTTCTGTATAATATTCTTATTGGCTTAAAGTAGTTACTTTTGGAGGAAGTTCTGCAGTCGTATCTTAATGTTCTCTGGGTACATACTAGATTGACAAGTGTGACTGTTATTTCAATTGACCAATTGAAATAACACTCACACCTGCCAATCTACGTCGTGTACTTGGAGAACTAAGGGGATATGCTGTCAAATTTTTGTCAAATCGTAACAATGTGCATGAGCTGTTAAGTATATTACATAAAAATGCAGTCTTGAATGAGATAGGACCACTTACCCTTTAATAGGATAATTAAATGATGGGATAATTAAATAAAACATACTATAAATCTAAGTTTTGTTTACCTTTAATAGGTGTTTAGTTGTGGTAGCTGTGATGGGATATCCGAAATACAAAGAGTGGATGGGTGAGACTAATAGAATGGGGGATGTGTTTCGCAGAGGTGCTAACGAATTTGTGAAATATGCAAAGAGATGTCGTAATGATGAAGAGTTTCCGTGTCCGTGTGCTAGGTGTAAGAATGGTAAGGTGTTTGAGTGGAAAACAGTTGAACTACATTTGTTAAGATCGGGTATGCAAGATAGTTATCGATTTTGGAGTTTTCACGGTGAATTGAAAGTTCCTTTTGTCCCCGACCAACCTTCACAACAACCTTCAACAAGTAGAATAGATGAAGAAGGGGACGACGTAGATCATAATATGTTAGAGGATTTAGTTGATGATGCGTACGGAGTTTATGAAGCTGAGGAGAATGAGGTTACTGATGATGTAGAAGATTCAAGTGCTCGTGAAGATAACACGATAAAACTTGACGATGACTACCAAAGTTTAAAATTTAAGGCGACCCAACCGTTATACTCTGGCTGTGAGAAAGATCAAACAACTTTACATGCCATGGTTGGTTTGCACAGTTTGAAGACGCAGTACGGTTTGTCTGGCAATAGCGTGTCGAGAATTCTGAAATGGGTGAAGGGCTTATTACCCAAGGTGAATACACTTCCAAATAGCTATCCTGTTATGAAGAACAGTTTGAAAGGTTTGGGAATGAAGTATAAATCGATTCATGCTTGTGTGTATGACTGCATACTATACCTAAAGGAGTATGAAAATCTCGATCGTTGTCCGGTATGCGATGAACCTAGATATGTCCAATCTACTAGTAAGGAAAGCACAAGCTCAAAAGTGCCTCAAAAAGTATTGAAATATTTTCCCGTTGGGCCTAGATTAAAGCGATTTTTCACAGTACCATGGATTGTAGAGGCAATGACTTGGCATGCTAGGGCAGAAGTAGGAGGTAATATCATGCGTCATCCTATTGATTCTACTGCCTGGCGGAGGATGAATTATGAGTATCCCGATTTTTCTCAAGAACAACGCAACATTCGTATGGCTATATCAACAGATGGTTTCAATCCATTTGGAAATCTAAGCACCAATCAGAGTGTATGGCAAGTGATCCTAGCCCCACTCAACCTCCCTCCTTCACAGTGTATGAGACCTGAATTTTCGATGATGGCTTTATTAATACCTAGGCCAAAGGCACCAAGTGAAGACATTGATATCTACCTGGCTCCTTTTGTAGAAGAATTAAATGAGTTGTGGGAAGAAGGTGTGCAATCATTTGACTCTTTTAGAAAAGAAGAGTTTACGCTGAAAGCTATGTTGATGTGGGCAATTCATGATTTTCCAGCTTATGGGACATTATCCGGATGTGTAGTACATGGTTATTTGGGGTGTCCTATTTGTGGAGAGGAGACTGAATCTCTTCGTCTATCCTCTAGCTTAAAAAATGTATACCATTGCCACAGGAGGTTTTTACCCCCAGCTCATAGTTTCAGATTTGAGAAAGGTTCCAATTTTTTATTGGGCGGAGTTGAACATAGGCTACCACCGAGACAACTTTCGGGTTCAGAAATTGAAAGTAAATCTTCTGAATGTGGCCCAAATATGCCAGGTAAGAATCCCAAATTTAAGAATGTCAAGCATAAGAAGACCCCAACTGGGAATGAAACTGAGATAAGAAAGGCATGGTCTCAGAGGTTAATTTTATTTGACTTGCCTTATTGGAAAAAAAAACCGGTGCGCCATGTATTGGATGTGATGCATGCAGAGAAGAACTTCGCTGAACATATTGTGGGTACTTGCCTTGGGGGGAGTCATTCGAAGGATGGAGAAAATGCACGAAAAGACCTTAAAACGCTAAAACTTAAACCACAACTATGGTTGAAAGAAGATACTAGGGGAAAGACAATAATTCCCCCTGGTGCATTTACTTTGACGAGTGAGGAAAGGAAGGTGCTTCTAGACACAATATATAATTTGAAGGGCCCATCTACTTTTTCGTCCAACTTGCAAAGGATTGTGAATTATGTTACTCATGATTTACATAAGTGTAAGTCCCACGATTGGCATGTGATCATGCAATTGATTCCTCTATTGTTTAAGCACTGTTTCTCTAAGCACAAGGATTTGCGTAGGGCTATTATGAAAATTAGTATTACCTTCCCCCTCTTGTGTGAGAAGGTAGTGAATCGAGAACACATAGTGGCCGCAAAATTGGCTGTGAACGAACCGATTTGTGTATTGGAGAAGTACTTTCCCCCAGCATTCTTTGACATAAGTGTTCGCTTGTTGGTACACCTATGCGACGAGGCTCTTCTTTGTGGTCCAGTTAGATATCGATGGATGTATCCGTTTGAAAGATTGATGAAAGTTTTTAAAGATTACGTCAAGAATACGCGATATATTGCAGGATCAATTGCAGAGGAATACATCACCGTGGAGTCATCAATATATACTCGGGAATATATGACTGACTCGACCAGCGTTGATGACACTGATGAATTCCTCGATGATGGTGGTAATGTGATGGGAAAACGAGTGAAATTAACGAGTTTGCAACATGAACAAGTAGCTCGTTATCTATTTGACACACATGAAGATGTCGAAGAATGGAAAAAGTAAGTTTCGAATATTATAATGTTTAACATTATTTTAGATTATTTTATACATGATTAATTTTGTAATATGCAGTAAATATGAAGCCTGTGAGAACAATAAAAGACGAAAAATAATGGTACAATCAGACAGCGAATTTAGGCTATGGTTGACACAAGAGGTAATTATAATGAAAACAGTCGTTATATAACGTTACATTACACTCAAATTTTACCACTAATATAATTAATTTATCTATATTCTCAGCTCCTAAAGATGGGTGATGCGACATCAAGGCTTGCTCGTCTAGCCACTGGACCCTTTTTCGTGTCACAAGAGTACAAAAAGTATCGATTGAACGGTTACATTTTCGGCGCTAAAGTGTACGAGGAAAGTACAAATGTACAGAACTCGGGAATTTCATACAAGGCTCTTACTTTCTTTCGAGCGAGCGCAAAAGATAAAAACCTCGTTGAAGCTGAAATGACTTACTATGGTGTAATCCAAAATATATTTGAATTGGATTATATAAGCTTCAAAGAGGTTGTATTTTACTGTGAATGGGTAAGATTTGAGGATAAAAATGCTTGTAAAGTTGATCCTGTCACCAATTTGATCATGGTTGACTTGTCCAAGTTGAAGAGCAAGGACCACGTGAGCGATGAGCCGTTTGTTTGTGCATTTCAAAAGGTTAAGCAAGTGTTTTACTCGGAGTATATCAACAACGAGCCGTGGTCAATTGTCCAACACGCGCCAAGGCGTCTAAATAGTAGTGTGGATGACTTGGCTGCTCCTACCGAATATCAATTCATTTTTTATGATAACCCGAATTTGAAACAATTTTTCAATTTGTAATAAATATTTCAATTTGTACCGAAACATCCATTTTTAATGCTTTTACTTGATCTGCACTGTATCATTTTGACTCTTGTGTAGTGTGCGTGTGTGGAGAGGAGATTAATACATAAATATTCCAACTACATCTAAGTTTTGTTTATACTAATCCATGAATATACGCTTCTTACCTTTAATAGGTGATTAGCACATAGTTATTTGGAGTGTCCTATTTGTGGAGAGGAGACTGAATCTCTTCGTCTATCCGAACACTAAGAAATGCCATAATCCTATGGAGCGATGCTCTGTAAATTCCTCCCAATCGTTATGTAGCCAAACATCACCAGTTGAAGTTGTCAATTCCACTTTCCATACCCCACCACTTGGAACTTCTAGCAAAACATAGGAGACCATTGAAAGGTGGAATTGACAACTTCAACTGCTGATTTTTGGCTACACAACGGTTGGAAGGAATTTGCAACGCATAACTCCATAGGATTATGGTATTTCTTAGTGTTTAGATATGAAGAGAATTATAATTGACACGATTGCCCGGGGTACATTAGTTGGAAGGAGGTGCCATATGAGCTCAAGTTAGCTGTTTGAGTGACATTACAGGTAATGTATTTATATTTATATGTCAATTTCGATTTCGATTTTGATTTCAATTACGATTTATATTTATCTATATTTGAGGGGCGGATGCTAATTTTACTTTATTTCAATTCAGGGGACAGGGAGTGGCCCTAAGGGTAGGCCACATATGCTCTATACTTATGTGGCTATTCGGACGAGAAGGAAAGGATAAGGAGGTGTTCCCGAGCATCGCGGTACAAAATCTCTTTTCCATGCAAATAGTTTGTAGATTTGAGATAAAATGATGGTGATGTTGTTTCTTTTTAAATAGTTTCTTATTTGAATATATATTTGCATCATCTTTAGTTTGTTCGGATATATGATGTTTGGAACAGGTACAACGTTGCTATAACAGGTACAAATATACTGTTGGGCAGTGGCAGTGGCAGTGGCCATACTGCCCAGCAGATTTTTTTAAATTCTGCCCATAATTGTCACGGTCATTGACCGTGACACGTCCGTGACAATTTTGTCACGGGCTTGTCACGGTCAATGACTGTGACAATTTTTTTACAAAGGGCCACGGCTTTGTCACAGTTTATAACCGTGACAAACGTGCCACGGTCATTGACCTTGACACGACCGTGACACAAAACGCAAGTTTTGTGTCAAGGTCAATGACCGTGACACGACCGTGACAAAAAAAGTTGTCTCGCCTCGAAATGTCACCGTCATTGACCTTGACAAGGTGGATTTGTCAAGGTCAATGACCTTGACAAATGGGCAGATTTGGTGTAGTGAGAGGTTGTCTTAGGAAACCCTAAACCTATTTCCAATAACTCCCGTAGCCCATTAAGTCAATTAGTGTAGTTAGTGGGTTTAGTGGGCAAAGGTTAAGTCAGATTTTAATTCCTAATTTTCGTGGGTTTTAATTCCCAAAATTCCAAAATTACCAAACTACCATTATACGCTGCCGGTATGGCCTAAAAATGCCCCGGGACCCAAACTAAACCCCCGGCTATAGTTTTCTGACTATTTCGACCCTTCCGGACGCGTTGGAGCACTCAAAACGACCATACGCTTAATAGAAAATAAAATTCACTTTTTAATTAAAATAATTATATTCCTGACGCGACTGTCACATGCGTCTCAACAAAGTTTCCCAATTTGCCGTATATCAATCTCACGACAAATTTAATAATTTCAATATTCATATATAGCCATATATACTCATTAAAATCAAATACCAACTCGCATCTCGCTAGTATTTTTATCTGGATTAATTTTCAATTACTACACATTTAATTCAATTAATCCCATAAATAAATATCATAAAAATACGGGGTATTACAATTATTTATTCCCTGCTTTCTAGAAATACATTATTGTGATTTCTTGTACTCATAATGCGCCTTCTCCAAATTTATAACAATCATATAAAGGTACTTATTTTTTCCCCTATACCTCTCCATTAATCTCCTCAATAAATAAATTGCTTCCATTGTTGACCTCTCATGCATAAACCCAAATTGATTCTCAAATACTGATGTTTTCGATCTCAATCTATATTCAAGCACTATCTCCCAAAGTTTCATTGTATGACTCATTAACTTAATACCACGCTGATTTGAACAACTTTGTATGTCCCATTTTTTTATAAATAGGTACTAAAACCCTCTTTTTTCATTTATCGAGCATCCTATTATTTATTATACTTCTATTAAATAATTTTGTAAGACAAAACACTCCTTCCTCTCCTAAGCACTTTCAAACCTCAATAGGGATACCATCTGGTCCTAAATTCCTTCATGTTTCCATCTTTTTTAGAGTAATTTAAACATATGTTGTCCTAATTCTGCGAAAAAATATATTTTCTCTAGTCTCCCTAAGTTCCTCCATATCATATCTACTCTCATTATCTTCATTCAATAACCTCTCAAAATAGTTTTTTAATATTTTTATAATCTCACCATCTTTGACTATGACTCTCGAATCATCACCTGTAATACACTTAATATTATTAAAATCTTTTGTTTCTCTGTCCCTAAGTTTAGCAAGCTTATAAATATTTTTTTCCCTTCTTGTGTTCCTAATTTTGTATAAAGATCATCATATGCCTTTAACTTAGCATCTCTTGCCATTTTATTAACTTCTTTTATAGCCCATTTATATTTCTAAAAATTATATATATATATATAATTTTCACATACATCATGCTCTATACACAAGAGCGGAACCAGGTTTACTCGAAGGGGTGGGCTAGCAACAAGTCAATGTCCGTAAAAAAATAAAATATAATAAAATTATAAAAATAAGAAAAAAAATCACTATAAAATTTAGTACAATAATAAAATTTATTCATGATAAACTTAAGAAATTTACCGAAATTGTTTCCCTATTTCTAAATATTCACATTCATTCATTACAAAAAATCTATCGAAATTTTGCTCGACGAGTCTTTAACGATTCAAATCATCGATAACGGAGTCTAAATTAATACTCAGAGCGAGACATCATCTTTCTCACTCTATTAGCTAAGATATTTAAAATCTCCTTCTGAATTAAGTGAGAAGTATACAGGGCATTACCTGGAGCATTATTTAAAATTATATTTGAAAGCTCATCATTCCCTTCAGCTTTGAACTTCAATAATTCAACAAAATTCCCACGATTCAAAGACTTTGGGCGTTCATCATGGCCTCTAAATCCACTACTTGAAGTGCAAGAAATAGAACAGCTCGAATGCTCTCCATAATAAGCATTCGATTCTTCATAACTTCCTCATTCGATTGTGTATTAATTACTTTGTCAATATGTTGTGGTGAATTTTTTAAATTGTGAAGAGATTCAGTAAGGACATTTTTGTCCATTAACAATTTATTATGTCGCACGTCGTTACACCGTTGAAGAAATTCAAGATTCATACATTCATCAACGGATCCGAATATCAAAAGAAGAAGAGGAATCAAGTCTGACAGACCGGACCGGTCCGCCTACAATAAAAGAACCGATCCGGCTAACCGGACCGATCCGTTTGATGCAGATCCAGTATACCCCGGACCGCAAGCGAACCGATGAAGCCTGCAATAAAAGAATCGATCCAGTCAATCGGATCGATCCGCCCCCAAGCCGAACCGGTCCGCCTGGGATAAACTTCACCAGATCTGCTGAGATTTTTTAGGCTCAAAGTTTTCTTATTTAAAGCCAACTTCGGGGAGTTGTTTTTTAAGACTTTTCAAGACGATTTTCAGAGTCCTAAACACTCTAAGTCTTCACCTATTGAGCCCAAGACTCTAGGTTTTTGATTCACACAATTGCCAATCCTTTGTGAATCTTTTTGGTAACCCAAGAACACAACCTTGTGTTTGTTCAAACCTTTGTGGAGAGATCTTTGCAACCAAGGGTTGCGGGTCATTGCTGAGGGAGTCTCTACAAAGTTTTATGGTTGCGTGTCATTGAGGAGTGTTGCGGTTCTTCCTTTGTTGATTGGACTGAGGTTCATGTGGGTTCGCTGCGTGTGGATTCATTGCTGACGACACCGACCGACGCCTGCGGGTATTCGTGTGTCACTGTATTTCATTGTAATCTGTGTAAGTTGCGATTTACTTATTATAGTGAAATAAAAGGTTTTGCCCTGCGGGAATTTTTCCTTAACTTTGTGTCGCATGCTTTTTTTATGGTTTGACACACACACGCACTTTAGATGCATGATTAGGGGCTGAAATTAAATAAGTGTGATATATTAGAAAATTGCGAAGTTAATCAATTATCACACGTAATTCTCGCGTTCTCAAATTGGTATCAGAGCGGGTTACGCTAATTTATCGCGTGATCCTGATTTTTCGAGAATTTACTTTCTGATACAATTTGTCTACTCACGTTCTCAAATTGGTATCAGAACGGGTTACTCTAAATTATCGAGTGATCCTATTTTCCGCAAAATCGTGTGATATTGATTTTTTTTGAAAAATCAGTTTTGTGAAAAATCGCAATTTTTCAATGAAACGCCCATTTAATGAGGAGCCTATTTTTGAAAATATTCACGACCGTGCTGAAAATTTAAAAAGTTTGAATTTGAAACTTTGCAAAAGAATTAAAGTTTTGGAAAAAGAAAATTCTCGTTTTAAATCCGCGATGGATCTTTTGCAAACGGTTCAAAATCAAAGAGATTTTTATCGTGAAAAACTTGTTTCCTTGGACCATGACTTTGTTTCTTTAAAATTGTCCAAGAAGGAGAGTGATGATAGGGTCCTAGTTTTAGAAAAAGATTTAGAGGACCTTAAAAATTCGATGGTTTGTGTTTGTGCCAAAGATGAAAGAAATATTTTAATCAATGAGTTTGTGGCACGTGAAGAGACTCTTAGGAAAAAGTTTGCTTTAATTAAGGGGGAGAGGGATACACTTTTAGAAATTGTTGAAAATTTGAAAAAGCAATCCCTGTCTTGGGAAGAGTCTAATTTTTTGCTTGAATCAAATATTTTGAAGTTGAAAAATGATTTAAACGATTCAAGTAGGTTTGATTGTGATGGTAATGGCTCATCTTGTTCTCATGTTTCTAGTGCTAAAGCCAAAACCATTATCTGTTTTAGAGGGTCAATTAATCCCAAGGATGTTAGAAAAGATCACACTTTAGGTAACATTCCTCCCGTTTACACATGTTCACATTGTGGTAGGAAAGGTCACCTTATGAGATTTTGTTTTAATCTTGGAAAAAGTCCTAGGATGTCGAAGTCTAGTGTTATCTTGGTTCCTAAATCCCCCACACGTTGTTTCACATCTATTTGGGTTAGGAAATCACTTTTGGACACACTAGATTTTAGACAAGTTGATTCCCGTTTGCTTGCACATGATTCTTCTCTTGCCATATCATATAGATGATTGTGTTTGCATGTTTGTCATACGCTAGTTTTATTTGGTTTCATGATATTTATGTTTGCTAGCATTGTGGCATGTACTTTTTGTATAAATTTTTTATTTTGAAAAATACAAAAAGATTTTACTTTTGATAAAATTTTGAGAAAATTCAAAAAGAATTTTTTTGTTTGCACCGTTTATGGATGAACACTTTGGATGACCAAGTCACAACATCATTCCATTTTCATGTGACTATTTGATAGTGTTTTGAGACAATAGGTCAATTCATCCATGTGCTTTATAATGTTTGGAGTCATTAAGATGTATTTAAGTGTTACTTCCTACATGTTTGACTCATGTTTCCTTTATTGCACACATGCACGGATTTGTTTGATTATTGTCCTTGTCTTATCACATGTTGGTTGGGTGTTTTCACTTCAATCCTGCCCTTTAAAAAAAACCAAGCGCGATAAATTTTGATAAGGAAATTGTGTGCTTTGTTTGAAAACGGGGAAGGGCTGCGAAAGGTTATTTAGCCTTTGCGAATACTAAGCCACCGTTAAATTGGACCTAAAAAATTGAGGAATTTTATTATCCGAGGTCCAGAGAGGTTTAAAAGAGCCCCGAAAAAATTTAAAGGCAATAAAAAGAAATTCATGCCAATTATGGGCCATTTAGGTTTTTGCACCAATTCTCCAAAGTTTGAGAATTTAGATTACCTCTAAAAGAAAATATATATGAGGGAGTTTGGTTGGAGAATTTAAAACGGGTTTGCACGTCCTTGAAATGGTTGAAAAATGCGCTACATAGTTTTGGACGTTATTGGTGTGGAAATCATTTGACTTTGATTTGTTGATTTGCATAAGACGATGTCATCTAAGTTCAACAAACTTTTACACCTAAGGATACTTTTGATGTTCATTCGTTAGGGGTACACATATGCATCGTGCACATATGATTGATTGAGTTGATTTACCTATCGAATGTGTTCACACCCATTCATTCCATTTCCATGACTTGGTTGTTTGAGTCTAAATCCATGGTGTGATTTTTGTATCATTTTTGTTCGTATTGGTATCCTATCTTTGTATGATATATTAAAAAAAAATCAAAAATAGTTTGTGTATTTTTTGTATACCGTGACACCCCGATTTTGCTTGTTTGATTCATTCTTCTTATTTGTCTATTTGGAGACATCATAAAAAGGGGGAGAAAGAATTATCTTATTATGGGGGAGATTTGAAAGTTTGAGTTTGCTCATAAATTGGTATATATGTTTATCTCATTTCAAACTCGATATGTCACTTGGTATTTTGCTTTGTCTCATGTGTGTAGGTACTACATGGATTATCATTGGATTGCACACCCTGATGAGAGAGATTCCTGAAGAATTGAAGAGCAAACGTTGTAGTCTTATTCAATTATATCTTTCCAGTTTTGGGTTCATGGAAGGGTAGATTTGTATAGGCATTTTTCATTGTTTTGATAATTCGGATGTTTTATTTTTATGTATGTACCGTCATAGACATAGGGGGAGATTTGTAAGGACATTTTTGTCCATTAACAATTTATTATGTCGCACGCCGTTACACCGTTGAAGAAATTCAAGATTCATACATTCACCAACAGATCCGAATATCAAAAGAAGAAGAGGAATCAAGTCTGACAGACCGGACCGGTCCGCCTACAATAAAAGAACCGATCCGGCTAACCGGACCGGTCCCCCCTCAATCGGACCGATCCGTTTGATGCAGATCCAGTATACCCCGGACCGCAAGCGAACCGATGAAGCCTGCAATAAAAGAACCGATCCGGTCAATCGGACCGATCCGCCCCCAAGCCAGACCGGTCCGCCTGGGATAAACTTCACCAGATCTGCTGAGATTTTTTAGGCTCAAAGTTTTCTTATTTAAAGCCAACTTCGGGGAGTTGTTTTTTAAGACTTTTCAAGACGATTTTCAGAGTCCTAAACACTCTAAGTCTTCACCTATTGAGCCCAAGACTCTAGGTTTTTGATTCACACAATTGCCAATCCTTTGTGAATCTTTTTGGTAACCCAAGAACACAACCTTGTGTTTGTTCAAACCTTTGTGGATAGATCTTTGCAACCGAGGGCTACGTGTCATTGCTGAGGGAGTTTCTACAAAGTTTTATGGTTGTGTGTCATTGAGGAGTGCTGCGGTTCTTCCTTTGTTGATTGGACTGAGGTTCATGTGGGTTCGCTGCGTGTGGATTCATTGCTGACGACACCGACCGACGCCTGCGGGTATTCGTGTGTCACTGTATTTCATTGTAATCTGTGTAAGTTGCGATTTTCTTATTATAGTGAAATAAAAGGTTTTGCCCTGCGGGGATTTTTCCTTAACTTTGTGTCGCATGCTTTATTTATGGGTTGATTTAGATGTATATTTAAGGGTTGATTTTATTTGGTTTAAAAGTAGACCCTAATTAAATAAGGGTTCTTGGAAACTTGCGAATTTAATTTAAATCGATATTACACGCGTTCTCAGATTCCACATATTTGCTATGTGGTGAAGATAACCCTCCAACATGAAGTAAGAATGCACATTTTACCCCATCATTTACTGTGTTCTATCTATCAAACCCATCAGTAGTAAGGGAAGAACGACTCGTTGGGTTATTTTTATCTTCAAAACGAAAGCATGAAAAATAATATGCTTTATGATTTGAAGGGAAATACTCTAGCCAAGGAAACTGTTTAAACCACGCACATTGAAATCGCCGATATCATTTACCAAATAAAGTCCTTCGATAGTCAGAAAGTTTAGGTTGATAAAGCCCGAAATTAATGTATGCTCTTCTAATCTCATCTCGTCGAGCAAGAGATTCCATATCATATATCGAACTACGTAATCCCGGATCTCGTTCAATAGTAAAAGAAGAAAATGGTATTGGTTCCACAACTTGAGATATGGAAGGAGGGTGTAAATCAGGACTAGCATTATCCTTATTTGACGGGGGAGGTGTACACCCTCTTGAAATCTCATCATTCTCTTTCTTTTTAAAGAACGAAAAAATAGTTTTCCCTTTCTTGGTTGGTGGTTGACTATCTCCCATAATAATTTAAGACCTAACAAAGGAATAAAGTAATATGATTTATTACACAATCATAAAAAATTTATTTCATTTTATAAATAATTCAAGGGTTATTTTGAGTTTGGCGCACACTATATATATATATATATATACATTACATATATATGTATATTAATATGTATTTGAAATATAGGACAAAAACTATTTTTTATAAATAAAAATTATAAAAATAAATTATTTTTTCAATAGTTGTTTTTTTTAAATAATTGTTTTCTTCAATTAACTATTTTTAAAACTTTTTTATTTAATATAGGACAAAAACACTTTTTTATAAAAATAAATTATTTTTTTTAATAGTTTTTTTAAATAACTGTTTTCTTCAATTAACTGTTTTTAAATCTTTTTTTATGTAAAACGGTAAAAAACGTGTTTAAAAATGTTTTGTTTATTCCATTTTTTACATTAAAAAAATTGTTTTAATTAAAAACTATTTTAATTAAAAAAGTTTTAAATAATATTTTTTTAAACTGTACTAACCCGTATTTAATTAAAATAAATGCATAAATTTATTAACTAAATGCATAAACTTAATACTTAATAAAAAAAGGCACTAATCTCATCATAAAAGAAAAAAAAATAGGGAAGAATGGGGAAAATAAGAAATGAAACAAAGCAGGAAAAGACGAGAAAAAAAAAAACATACCTGAACCTGCATGAGCGCCGGCCAGGCAAGGAACGTTGCTTTGTTTGCCGACAGAGGTTATTTTGTTTAGATTAGACTGATTTGGGTGGTTAGCAGTAAAATAGGTTTATTGGTTAGGAATGCCTATTTTTTGGAGGTTTGGTGAGAGAGACAGAATTTGACTTACAATTGGATTCTTTTGTTTCTTAATCACAATGGGTGGGCTAACCTTATAACTTGGGTTGGGCTACTTTAGATAATCACATCTAGACTTTAAATAGTTATTAAATTTTTTTTTTTTGCACTAAGTTGTAGCCTTGCTCATCCTTAACCCAAATCTGCCTATGTTTATACATCATTCATACATCACAATTAGTTGTAGGCCCCAAAACTTTTTTTTTCAAATTTTTTTTTTCTTGAAATTAGCATTCCAACAAACTCATGTTCAAGAAATTATGTCAAAATACATTTTGTAGCTATTTTTAAAAAAAATCACAAAAAACTGCTCAAAATACCTTTTTATAAGGGTCTGTGCTAGCAGTTTTTTGTTAATTTTTTAAAAATAACTGCAAATTGTATTTTGACGGTTAATTTCAAGAGAAAAAAAGATTTCTTAAGGTCTAGAACTAGGTGTGATGTATACATTATAATGTAGGTGAGTCTCCTGTATGTGTGTGTGTGTGTGTGTGTGTGTGTGTGTGTATATATATATATATATATATATATATATATATATATATATATATATATATAAATATTATTAATATAAATAGTTATTAAAAATAGGGCCAATTACTCTATAATCCCCAACATAAATACATATTTTGAGAAGACATTTATTTTTAGTTTAACCCATATAGTCCCCAATATTCTCTTATTTTTAAAGGTTCGCACTAGCGGCACTCCCCTCCCGCCCCACTGTCGGAGCTCCGACGACTACCTAATATTCTCCTATTTTTAAAGGTCTGCGCTAGCGGCACCCCCTCTCCACTACCGAAACTCCGGCAGTGGAGTGAAGGGAGGGATGGGGGGGTGGAGGGAGGTGGATAAATGGGTTTCTGTGTGTCCATATTTTGAAAGTTTTTATGCAGTGAGAAACTTTTTGCAACAAATTAAAAGATTTGGACTAATCATGTATTAATATTTGTTTAAGGAATTAAATGAGTTAAAACCCTTAAAAATAATTAATAGATTATTATTAAGAGAATATAGATATTATTTAGACAATGAGTTAGTTAGCGATTTCAATTAGATTTCAATTCATCTTTTGGTTTCCTAATTAAACTATACGGTTAATCAACAAGTATATATTTTATTAAGAGAAACTATCATTGTAATCACCATTCTAATAAGAATTATTGATATAATGAATTAAATTAAGGATTGAAAAGATAAGTCTAAATTGTTCACTTTTTTATATCGTGCGTGTACGTTAAAAATAACCTTTTTTTTCGTCAAATTTTAAAGGGAAATTATAGGTGAACCGCCAAAAGGTACCGCCTTGGGACCGCATCCCCTTTTTCTTTTTTTTTTCTTTTTTTTTTTACTTTCTTAGTGTTTTGTTTATAACAATTAATATAAAAATTGTTTTTTATATAAAAAAAATAGTTTTCCTTTTAATATAAAAAAATAATTTTTTTTAAGTAAACAATTTTCTATTAAAATTAAAAAATATTTTTTTTTCATAAATAAAAAAAAATTATTAACATGATATTGCGATTGATTAATGACATCATTTGTTGAATGGGGGTCCGTGTCAGCGGCACTGATTAATCGTAATATTTTTTTATTAAAATATCGCGACTAATTAGTGTTGCTGGCTCAGACCCACATTCCCGCCCCCCACATCATTTGTTGAATGTGGCTCCGCGCCAGCGGCACTAATTAATCGTAATATTTTTTCAATAAAATATCGCTATTAATTAGTGCCGTTGGCGCGGATCCACATTCCTAGACCACATCATTTGTTGAATATGGGTCATCACCAGCAGCACCAATTAATCGCGATTTTTAGAATAAAATAACGAGATTAATTAGTGTCGCTGGCGCGGACCCACATTCCCGGGTCACATCATTTGTTGAATGTGGGTCCACGCCAGCGGCACTAATTAATTGCAATATTTTATTGAAAAAAATATCGCGATTAATTAGTGCCGCTGGCGCGGACCCACATTCCTGGGCCACATCATTTGTTGAATGTGGGTCAGCGCCAGCGGCACTAATTAATCGCGATCTTTTATTGAAATATCGCGATTAATCACATTCCCGGACCCACATCATTTGTTGAATGTGAGTTCGTCCCAACGGCACTAATTAATCGCGATAGTTTTTTGAAAAAATATCACGATTAATTAGTGCCGCTGACGCCGACCCACATTCAACAAATTATTTTTTTTATATTATTTTAAAAAAAACCGTTTAATATAAAAAATTGTTTATAAATTAAAAAGTGTTAAAAAATATTTTTTTAATATAAAAAACTATTTTTATAGCATTTGTTTATAATAAAAGAATGAGAAATAAAATAAAAAAATAAAAGTGAAATGCGGTGGCCGGGCGGGCCATCTAGAATCGCTCAATTTTTAAATTAGCATGGAGTTGACTGCTTCGTAGACATGGAAATCACGATTGTCCAAGACTTGTGTGTGTGTGTGTGTGTGTGTGTGTGTGTGTGTGTGTGTGAGAGAGAGAGAGAGAGAGAGAGCTCAATTAATGTTTTTGCTGATGGAATCATGGAAGAATAAAGGGTATTTTGGAAATAATCGAAAATACATGTGGTTTAGAGAAAAAGTAATGCTAGACACACCGGAACTTAGTACCACTTTATTTGTTTGTATTATGGCGGAACTCACACCATATCTTAACGGAACACACACCATAATACAAGCAAATAAAATAATATCGATACTAATCCGGTACTAGGTCCCGATGTTCTTTTTCATTTTTCTTGAAGAAAACAAAGCCAATGCAAAACACTCATTTCCCGAAATAAAATAAAAACCCGGGTTCCATATATATCCATCTCAACAAAAGGTACCTTCATGTCTTCCTGTGTTGTTCCTGAAAGTACTTGAAGTTAGGATGTGTGAGAAGTTCCAAAAAGGTAACCTTTGTGGCTGCTGGGATTAGAGCCCAGGTCTCCACGGCCACAACGTAGAATTCTTACCACTAAACTACAGCCACATTATGGTTCCTTTGTCTGAATCAAACCTAATTACTAAACATAAAAAGTAGAATTGAATTACTTCACAAACTAAATCTCAGATCTCTCTCACAAAAAACAGATTTAGTATAATTAATCTATTTCTACTCATAGAAGAAATAATAGTTGGTTTTGCAAATCTCATTGAATTCAGCCAGAGACTTTCATCAAGCGAATAAACTGAGTGTTAAGAATTTTACTTGTTTCAAGAGAAAACTCTCTATTAAAAAAAAAATTACTTGAATGTTATGAAATTTGGTTCATTGATTTTCGAACTTACTTCTTAATATTGGAAGAATTAAGAGTCTGTTTCCAAAAAGATAACAAATCAATGAACCAATATATATATATACAGTCCTGCTCTTGTGCTGACTAGTCCGCATTTTAAGAATGCGGACCGGACATGTGTCACCTGGCGGTGAGCCCAAAAAAGAGAGAGAGTGTCCCTATAATTTAGGCTATAATTTCTAAGCGCACCGTTAAGTGACACATGTTCGGTCCGCATTTTTAAAATGCGGACTAGTCCGCACAAGAGCATTATTATATATATATATATATATACTAAAGTAGCTTATGGATGATATTTTTAGATGCTATTTTCTGTATGATATTTTATGTGTTTTATGCATATATTTCATGCATGCATGGGCATGCATGAAATATCATGCTAAAAGCAAAAGTGGTTTTTTCTTTTTTATTTTTTTAAAGGGTTTTTAAATATATTATTATACTACTATTATACTATTATTTTTTAAATACATGCTATTAAATTTAATTATTTTTAAAATCTTTTTTAAAAATCTTTTTTATTTTTTTAATATTTTCTATTTTGCCCGGGGGCAGCTTTAGCGTCGTGCCATCGGCACGGGCACACACTAGTATATATATAATATGGGACAATGGTGTTATAAATAATAATTTATACATGATAAACATACATGGCATTTTATGTGTTGCATGTTTGCATGCATGTATACATATAAACATTATTATTTTATTATTTTTTTAATAATATATTTTTTTTAAATAAAATTTTTTAAATATTTTTTTAAAAGTTTTTTTTTTAAAAAGGGTGGTTATTATGGGTTGGGTTTTGTCACGAGGACAAATTTATCGCCGTGCCCTCGGGGACGGGCATCTGCTAATATATATATATAATAATGCTCTTGTGCGGACTATTTCGCATTTTAAGAATGCGGACCGAACATGTATCACCTAACGGTCCGCTTAGAAATTATGACCTAAATTATACGCACACTCTCTCTCTTCTGGGTCACCGCCAAGTGACACATGTTCGATTCCCATTCTAAAAATACAGACTAGTCCGCACAAGATCAGGACTATATATATATATATATATAATTGGGCAAGAGTACATTAGATATTGGACTCGTTAAGTTTTGAAAATAAAATCCACAATTATCACAGGATTAATTTGTCAACGGAGTCTTCCCAAAGTTCCCACCAACTCCTCTATTTTTATGGCATATCTCGGAGGCTTGAGTGATCATCTTAGTCATTCATTAAGAAATAAATGATCAAGATTAATTAAGCCATATAGATTGTGATCTCATCACCAATGGCAGATACAGAATTTGTGTTCAGGGAGAACCCTTTCGAGTAGTGCCGGAGGCCCAGGGACGATTTTTATTATTAACATATTTTTTGGGGGTTAATTCAATTCTTGATTTTTTGGGGGGGTTAATTCAAGTTTTATTAGTGAATTCGAGTTTTATACGTATTTTTAGTAACATTCAACAACAAATACTTCTTACTTTCTTACTTATTTCCAAGAGCATATTCACTAACTGTAAATTTACATTTGTGTACAAATAGGGAGAGATGAATAAAAAGGCGGCAAAGTTGTGCTCCTTTTATTAGGCGGTGTTTTTAAAAGGTTTTGATACTTTTTTACCCTGAAGTCTTGCCATATTACATTCCTTAACCTTTCAGTTTATACCCATACACACGGCAACCTTACAAGTTGTGTACTAGCAGATTTTTTTCAATGAGTGGCCGCCTCCCCTCGTCCTAAGCTAGATCCACCTATGCTCATCCCGGTCATTCATTTACAAATAATTGATAAGAGATGAAATCTCCCCCAACTCATTGAAAAATGCTAGATTCAATGGTCACGTATTAGCATTATTTGACTTTTTTTTATTTTAAAAAAAGTGTTTTATTAAAAAATAATATTTTTTATAAACTAAAAAAAATGTATTGTTTAAAAACACTATTTTAATATAAAAAGATTTTTTTTTCTGAAAAAAACTGTTTCCCAAAAGAAAAATTGTTTAATATAAATATTTTTTTTTACATTTTGAAATAGTTTTAAGAAATACAAAAATTATTTGAAATGCTGTAAAATTAAAAAAAAAAAGTTTAAAAGTAACAAGTACTGCTGGCGCGAACCTTTAAAAATATGAGAATATTAGGTAAATGGATGTTTGAAGAACTAACATTATTCTTTCCTTGATTACCAGGCAGCAACTACATTTATTTCCTTGGAAACAGTAACTACGTGAGTAGCCTCAACCTTAGCCCGTCCAAATGAAGAGCATTTTCTTGCATTTAAACCACAAAAGCAACCCACTGTCTGGATTAATTATAAAACCACGCGTAATAACCATATGAACAATCCTATGCCATATTACACCAGCTCAAAGGGTATGGAGCGGGGCTCCAAAAACACCTAAATCAAAAGTACCCAGCACTTAGTGCAATTATTTTCACCCCATATCTTTATTGAACAACAAAAGTAACACATCAGTAAAATAGAACGTAACCAAATCCATAAATTTGACATACTAGACATTACAAATTTAAATAGCATAAGGTTTTCGACCGCCCTATACAGAGCGGGAGCCACATTTATAGTGATAATTCAAAAGAAACAGAAACAGACACTAAAACCAAATGGACATGTGCCACAAATGGTTTGTTTATTAAATGTAGATAAAAAAAACAAATAAAAAGTACCCTTCAAACTACTCCTTTTCTTCCTTCTCTTTCTCTTTCCAGCTGCACTTCAGAACAGATCTAGGAGATTCACAGTCAGCATTCTTCACAAACTTCTGATAAACAATAGAGCCTCCCATTCCAAGTTGTTCGTGAATAATCTCTCCCAAATCGTAACCCTTCACGTCCAAAAAGCACGTTTGCTCAAATGACTTATCCGCAACATCAGCATGCAGAGCAATAGAGAATTCGGTTGGTTGGAAACACATCAACACCCTCATAACCAGTTGGTCCAGGTTCACAACTTTTGGATCATAACCGACCGCCTCAAAGCTTGCATAACTAAATCCATCTTCAGGTGTAACATGAATAGTAGAAATTGCAGCTCCTTCTATGGCATTCATGGAATAACCACATGGATCAAATTCAAAGGCACATATGTCCGACTCGGGAAGAATCTTTCTAATACCAGAGATATCAGTCATCGTGGATGCTGTGCTTGATTGGCTTTTGTAAAATACAGAAGCCTTGTCCCTACCCAAACTAGTCATACACATCTCCAGAGTGTAAATTTGGTCGGATGAGTGCGGAGATCCAGCAGTTGCAGAGTACACATGCCACCTTTGCTGCTTGTCGCCACCGCCCATTACGTAAGCTTTACTACCGGAACCAAGCTTCCCAAAATAGCTATCAAGGACAGCAACCTCCTCTGAGAAGTGGCGGTGAGGATAGGACTGGGCTCCAGGAAAAATGAAACTCCCACGCGTATATCTCACAGATCGAACGGTGAGGGTAATCGAATTGGCCAACTTCAAGATGGGTGGTATTGACTTGATCAATTTCGTAGTGCCGCACGTTTTGATGATAATCTTATAAGCATAGACGAATAGGCTCGACTCTGAAAGGACATAAGAGTCAACATCATCATTCGATAGTGAAGCAACTATTGTGCACTCAGCGGGATCAAGAATCTCGTCCAACTGGGCTTTTGAAAGAGTTCTGAGACCCTTTCCTTCAGGATCAGCAAAAATACTAGGCTCGAAAAACGAAATTTCAAGCCTCTTTTCATAACCTTCAAAACCAATTGCAGAAACTTCCATGGCCATCTCTTCTATTGAATTAGGTTAACAGCCACAAAGAGCAAAGAGGAAAGAGAAAGAGAGAACCAGAAAGGGAGCGAAGGGATCAAATGTAAAAGCAAAATGACTACAGCTAATTAAACACGTCAGGTGACGTAAACGAAAACCAAATTAGCAAATATCAGGATGGTTTGCGAGCGCACTGCAGATAAAGAAAAGAAAACATAAAATCAGTACTGATTAACTTCTAATAATTATTCCAGCAGGGAATTTCAGGAAATGCAAGTAATATCAATAGCGTGTGTTGCAGTAATATCGTCCAAAAACTTACGTTGGAGTAAGCAGCAGATCTGAATTTCTTGATTCCACCGTTGGGTCGAAGGTCTTCAATACTGTATCCAAGGGGGGCTTCGTAGAATAACGATTTACTACTACTATTACTACTACTAGACTTTTTCCCTCCTTTAGACTCCATTAGATCATTCAGTCTTTCCTGATTAGAAATAACAAATCACACCCAAGTATAAGAATATAGTAACAAAGAGATCAATTCAACTGAAGTAAACCTAAATGAAGAAAGATACAGTAACAAAGAGAGCAATACAATTGAAGCAACCTAAATGAAGAAAGATAAGAAAGATATAATAGTTGGGATATATCATGAAGCAGGGAAAAAACACTTACAAGGATCAAATCAATGTTTTTCAATTTATATATAGAGTTTGGTAGTACATATTTCCCATGGACAAAATTTCCACCCACCCTCATATACATCCTCGTAATTGGTGAAGCTCTAGTTTTTTCATTTTACAACTTATATCTTCTGATCTCTTCCCTAAGAAAATATTTTCTAGGTAAAACGAGGTTTCTTTTGACTTACTTACATTGAAACAAAATAGATAGGATGCGAGAGATGTTAGTCTTATATTTTGGTTAGGACATAATAATACTTGTTCTATAGTTAAGCTCACGGAATTTTTGGTATTTTGTTTTTTAAAGAGATTTGCTGTAATTTTTTTATATGTATCAGATTTTATTAATTATCAATATCATGGCTGATTTCAAATATAAAATTTATTGGAATCATTAGGCGCCTCTTGATGGTGCCTAGGCACGAGGC